>BQNB010057120.1:0-31188 GCA_026074375.1 Tanacetum coccineum
TTCAAGTTTTTATGTACTTTAGGGTAAACTGTAGCGGTGAAGTCTTCTTGCATGGGTTCAGGGTTTGGTCCAGCCTGAGCCACATGACTTTGTCCAGGGTCTGATCCAGTCTGGTCTTCTTCCATGTGTTCACGCTCTGGTGGAGGTCGAGACTCGGGTGTCTTACCAGGTTCTGATCCAGCCTGGCCTTCATCAAGCTCAATAGTTCTTTCCTCTAGAGCCACCATGTTAGAAACATCCTCACCTTGTTCTTCAGCAACATTCAGTATTTTAGTATCAGTCTCACTTTTAGATTTTTCTGAATCAGCACCAGTTTCAGCATCTGCAAGAAATGGAGTATCATAGACCACATTCGCAGATGTATCATCCTGAGGTTGTGTGCAGAGGGTCCAGTAGATGCATCCTGAGTTACTAGAGTCTGCCTCTGAAATATGTATTGATCCGTGGTACTTTGCTTCTTTTGCTTTTGCAGATGTAGAAGTGATTGTGTAGCTTGCTCATCAAACATGATGCCTTTCCCTTTGCCTTCAACTTCTGGGAGTTTTCGGATGATCCCTGAACTAGGTTCACGAATGGCTACTCTGTCAACAGGTGTTTAAAAAGATTCCAATCTCATTTGAATACCTATTTAAAGATTGTAGTCATCATCTTCCACTGGAGGTTCAAAAGCAGGTTGATCTTCTTTATCTTCTTCGTCTACAAGATGGTCAGACATCTTTCCCTTGTGAACTTTCATCACTTTACCCTTGCAGATTTTCTTTGAGGGAGTAGGCTTAGAGATTCTCTTTCATAGGCTTGGACTGTTTGGCATGTGTAGGGTGTTTAGACTTACCAGCTGGTAGAGCTTTCTTTTTCTTCCCACCCTCTTCATCTATCACAGTCATCGGTTGACGAGGATTACATGCAGCTATTTTCAAATATTTCTTATAGTACTCTGAATTTTAAATGGCATTAGTGATCAGGTCTTTAAGAATAGGCTTCTAAATACCTCATCCACTCCTCCTTTGCTAATGAATTTGAGATTGCCGAGTGGATAGTCATTTGCCATAATGTGAATAGGAGACTGGGGTCTTCTGTGAATATTGTTTCTAACCCCCCAAGTAACAAATGATCAACTTGGTGAATCAGCAATAAGGAATAACATGAGGCTTGGGCTTCTTGGAGGGAACCTTTAGACTAGCCACATCAGAAAAGAAGGTCTAAATTGTCTGAATGAACTCTTCCCAAATGAGTTTTGCATAGTCAACATTTGTTCCCGTGACAACACCCCATAACTTTTGAATAACTAGGTGTCTAGGTCTGTCATAACCAGAAGTGTTGCTTGTTAAGCATTGGTTGATCATAATGAGATTGGTTCTCCACGGCTGATATAGACTATTCACGTACATCTTCGAGATGAATTGAAGTTCTTCTAGGTAGCCCAGATTGTTCACAAAGTCTATTACCAGATCACCATCAGGAGGTGCCACAAAAGGATGTGCAAAGTCTTTAGAAGTAATCCCAGAGCATTTTTGATAAGATCAACATTCAGGTCAAACCATAATTCATCCAGTTGAAAGTTGTATACACCAGACTTGGTTTCCTTTGTAAGAGTGTTCTATAATTGCTGAATGTAGCTTGAAGGAACATCAATTGATGCAGTGAAAGCACTAAAGAAGTTGGTGTTCTGTAGGATGTCCACTGAGATGAGAAAAATGGGATTCTTCTACTTCTTTTGAAAATCCATAAGAATATTGCTCTTCCCAATAGGCAAGCGTGCCATGACAGGAACCAATTGATCATCAGTTCTTGTAGGAGCAGGGACATTCTCTTCAGCCATCTTATATGCTTAAGAATATCAACAAAGATAGACAATATAGCAGATATTTAATGTTAGAAGAGAATATTAGCCTTGTGTTTGAGTTACCATGCCATGTTTGATTAAGGTTTTAATATAATTCACATTGAGTCACTGAATATCCGACAAGTCCAATAACAAGTTAACTAAGCCTGGAAGGGAGTTAACTACTCCTTTCGTCCCAAATTAACAGTCCTTCTTTCCAATTTGGGTTGTCCCAAAATTATTGTCCCCTTCCAAATATAGTTGTGAGTAATGTAGCAAGTTTACCATATTGCCCCTAATGATACTAGAAATTACAAACTTTATTCAAAGCTTTAATTAATTTCATAAGGGTAAAACTGTCATTCTGCAAAAAAGTAAGAGAGAGAATGCAGTAATGATTATGTTTTCTTAAACTGTGTGTTTTTGTCGGGGGAAAATTAATTTGGGACGGAGGAAGTAATCAATTGGCCTTTGGTAATGGCCGATATGTCCAGGGGAAAATTAAATTGTGAAGCAGTTCACCAAACCGCTGTGAAGTGGTTTAGGCAAACCGCTGCGAAGTGGTTTAGGTGAACCACTGTGAAAATGGATTGACAAACCGCTTTGATTAAAAAATAATTAATTATTAAAAATTAATATTTTTCATTAAACCGCTATGACCAAACCCTTATGAATATTTTATTGATATTTAATCAAACAACTGCGGATTAGAACAATTTTGAAATAGCGGTTTGAATATTTTAATATTAAAGTGTAATTAACCAAACTGCGGTCCATCTGTTTGATTAAAATATTAATAAGCTGACAAACTGCTACCTAAAATTAAGCAAACCGCTACAAAGAATAAACAAGGCAAACCGCTATTAAGAATAGCAGTTTCATGGCAAACCGCTATGAAGAAAAACCAAATTCAATTTCAATTTTCTAACATTTTGGCAACTACAAACTCAATCTAAGGCATCCTTTATCTTCATAATCTCCTAGCAATAAAATATAATACCCTAAATATTCACATTTCATCCAAGTTGAGCCATACACAACCATTAAAGCCTCGAAACCTTTTAAAACCTTAAAGGGGGCATGCACACAAGTTATACACACTCATATACGTATACTAACAATACCCAAATGCATTCAAACAACTTCCAACAACTGCCAAACCTCTGTTGACTTTCTAAAGTTAACCATTAAACGAAAATCATCAATTCATGCATACAGTTGATTAGGGATCACAAGTACACATCAAAACTGCATCATTGTAGCCTAAATATCAAATCCCATCAACAAAATCACAACACATTATGCTACACAGGTTTTCGATAAAAAACGAATGAAAAATCAAACTAAGCACACAAATGAGTTTAATCTATTCAAAACTAGTAGTGATCGAGTGTTAAGTAACCCTAAACACATCTATCTCAGCCGCCTAATTCCTTTTTCAAACACCATGAAGTTTTCGAGAAACTCTAAGTCGTTTTTAGTGATTTTTATTGATTCAGAGTGTTTTGGTTCGATTCCTTTAAGCTAAAGTTAGATCTAAAGATAATGAACAAGTTTTAATTATTACCTTAGCAAGAAAAACACTTGAAATCAAGGTATGGAAAATCAACAATGGCGGCAGCGGTTTGCGTGAGTGTGTGTGTGAGTTAGGTTTGACCAGATAAGCAGGGTTTGACCACATCAGGCAAATCGCTGCCTTATATAGCTAGAGTTTTAGATTTGGCATTTTTGGTCCTTCGGGTATCTAACCTCTTTAACTTTCGGTTTAATGTATTTCTAAGGTTAAATAAGTTTGGTTTTTGGAAAATTTAGTCCTTGTAGTTTGTAAGGTCTAGGAAACAAATAGCACATTCAATTTAAGCCCCTAAACTTTCTAACAAATGACAATATTGTCCCTTTGAGTTAAAATTAATTAACTCCCCTTAGAATTATAACCCCTTTTAAATACAAAAACCTTTTTCATTAATTGTGAGATGTTTTAGAAACTTGTTTGATGAAATAAATTTGAAATCACTCTCCCCCTTAAACAATGACCCGTTTTCTATTTAAAGAGCCGTAGTCTTTGTTTAAGTGGACAAATTTATGGTAAAAGCATAAACTAATTAATTCTTAACAACACTTTTTCCATCGTGGTTAACACAAATAATTTTGAAGAATCAAATAAGAAAAATTATCTCGTTAAAAAAAGAAGACTTCTCTTCTTTTAAGAAGAAATGACGCACTAAAACATACATTACTCTTTTAAACAAGCCAGGGTTATGTACAAAGTATACATAACCCATGATGCATGAATATGAAGTAATCCATGCCCGGGAAAAATTAATTACCCGTTGTCAGGAACAACTATCTTTTTGGAGACATGCTTTCCTCAGATTGAAAAGCGGGTTGCAGTCTGAAATAACTACAATCCATGAAGACATGTTTTAAAAGGTCCGTAAATATTATTGATTTTTAAAAGACATGTTTTGAAAAATATTTTTGGTATTTTCTATATTCTGATTTTATGGTTTTTGTAGGTTTTATATTTTTGTATTTTCTTTTTGGTTTCAAATATGTACATATGATACATGAAGACTATCCTTTACTCATCCTTTTATTCTTCAAGACGTTTGAGAGTTTTCGGAGACATAGAGTAGAAATTCAAACCGCTCTCTTGGTAATGCCTTTGTGAATATGTCCGTAATGTTGATAATCCATCGTCACGAAGTAAAGTTCAACCACACCATTCTCCATTTGCTCTCTTATGAAATGATGACGTATGTCGATGTGCTTTGAATCGAGGAGTTGCTGACAATTGTTGCAAACGGGAAGAGCGATAGCACTTCTGTTATCACAATACAGAGGTATATTATTGAATGCAAAGTCGTAGTCCGTTAGTTTTGATCTTATCCAAAGGATTTGAGCACAACATCCAGACATGGCAATGTATTCAGCCTCTGTGGTTGAGATAGTAGTGCTTTTCTGCTTCTTCGATGACCAACTCACTAATTTGTCTCCTAGGAAACGAGAGAGCATTCCCGACGTACTTCTTCGGGTATCTTGGACAACCTGCTATGGTCAGAGTATGCATGGGACGTTTAGTGACATAGCGTATCTTTCAGATAACCAAATACCCCAGTTAATGGTTCCTCTGAGGTACCAAAAGACCCGCTTAATTGGTTTAAGGTGCTTTTTGGTAGGCGAAGTCTAATACCTAGCACACATTCACACATCAAATACAAGGTCTAGTCTGCTGGCAGTGAGGTACATTATTGAGTCGACCATACTTCAAAACCGAGTCTAGTCAACTGGAATCCATAAGGGGTCCTCATCCAGCTTTGATCGATCCACCATTGGTGTATCTACAGGATCACAAGAATCCATTCCATATTTCTTTAAAATTTCAAGAGCATATTTGGATTGGTTAATAAAGATGCTCCAGGACTTTGAGAAAACTTGTAATCCTAGGATAAAACATCATTTTTCCCCTTCCATTGACATCTCAAATTTTAAACTCGTAGCTTTGAATGTATGTCACAGCTTTAGGATCAGTTGAGGAAAAATATATATCATCTTATGTAATTTAACTAGAGAACATGTTTGCTTGGTTTTGAGTAAATTAACGTTGGATAACTACACCCTTGAAGAAATTGTTGGCCTAGAAGAAAAATTGTAATGTGTCATTACCCCACCTGCGGAGACTGCTTTTAAGCCGTACAGAGCCTTCTATAGCGATAGACGTGTGTGGATGTCTGATCTACGATATCCCTTGGTTTGAATGACTAGACTTTCTTCTTTCAACTACACCATTCAGAAATGCAGTTTTGTCATCCATATGGTAGATGGTCATGTTCTTGCTGGCCGCATTTGTAATGAAGATTCTGATAGCCTCTATCCATGCAACCGATACAAATGATTCCTCAAAATTGATACCCTCCTCTTGACGATATCCCTTCGCTACTAACCGTGCCTTGTTTTTCAGAACATCTGAGTATTCTAGTTATATTCTAGTGTGATTAATTTGATGATATTGCGTGTTATATGTTATATGCTATAGGATTCAAGTGCGGAAATTATTGAAAGTGTATTTGATTATTGATTGAAGTTTGATGGTTTTGGTACACTTAAATAGGCTAGTTAAACATGTTTTGATAGTTGGTCTAAGTCAAAAATATCGTTTTAATGGATTTTGACACGTCAAATTTGACCAGAAAGTTTGACCGCCTCGTAGCGAGTCGAGAAATTTTTGAAAGTTATTTTTGATAATGAAAAGTGATAGAGTTCGCCTTTAGCTACGTTTCGCTAGGTGGCTCGTCACGTAACTCTTAATAACGAAGATCTTACGGCCGAATTAAGATTGGTAATTTTTTGTAAAAAATCAACTACGAAGTTTGACTTTTGAAAGTCAAACTTGCGTATACTTTTGAATATGGTTTATAATGAGCAAAGGGTTCGTAATGTTAGTTAATTAATGATGAAATATGAAGTTCGGATTATATTATCCTTACTTTCGACAACTTTCTAAAAATAGAAACTTTATGGTAAACGAAGCGTAACGCAATTGTAATTGTTGTACATTTGTGGGTGCGTCGAAGTAAAATATTTTGCGTCGCACTTGGAGATTGTAGTATATGATTGTATATACGTAATAGTTATATAAATATATATGCAAGTATGCATTATATGAATTATTTTACTTTTAGTCACGTACCGCTATATATGTATTATATAGGTCGCGGTTGAGACGTGAAGTTATTTGCGCTTGTTGATTTGATTGAATTGGAATCTTTTGCTTAAGGTGAGTTCATAGCCTCGCATTTAAATCTTTTGATTGTTTTATAAACCCGCGAGGGGGATACATGTTTGTTTTATAAATCGAGCACATATGATTTTATGGTATGCTGGACCCGATTATGAGAATGTTTCCGCATAAGTAGCTATTGTCGAAGTCCCTTATTTCATGAACCGTTAATCGCCTTGTGAGGTGAACGCTAATGCATTAAATAGATCTATTGGGTTTGACAACCCCGTCCGGGGTATGAATCCTTGTGAACACCCTGTCAAACGGACGTTTTGTATTTAGAGGTAGTAGGTATATGACAATAATACCTTGTTCTGGGGCAAATTGGCATATGAAATGATATATGTATTGTTAACGTTCGGTGTCATGAGCTTATTGCGTGAAAGAAAAGAGATGTTATACATTGTATTCGTTGCAATGTTTTCCCGAGAACTAATTATGTGTTCAAAGATTATTACTTATTGATTATTTTAAACTCTATGAATTTCACTCAACAATTTTGTTGACGTTTTAAACATGTTTTATCCCAGGTAACCAAGGATGAAGGCAACGATGGCGTGGAGGTGTCGTGCGTGTGATGATTTGGTGAAAGACTACTTATGTGTTCCTTGTCTTTCAAAAACAATGTCTTAATGTGTTTTAAAACAATGTCTTTAATTTGAAACAATTGTCTTTCAAATGTTGTAATGGTTGTGGTTACGATTCCTGTGGGGACCTAAACGCATTTTCTCTGATTAAATAATGGAACACATGTTTGTAAAACGTCTCATTTGGGTCGTTTTCTATTATCTTGGTGTATTGTGCTATTTAGTAACACCCATTGTAATTTCCGCTGCGCAATCCAAAAATGGGGGTGTTACAGAGTGGTATCAAGAGCCTAAGGTTATAGAGAACTAGGTCGAGTTTTTGAAAACCTAAACTATAACGCTTCTACACGCACGCCAAGACTCCTCGTTGCCATTGGTTACATATAGAAAGAGAAGGAATGTTTATGCATGTGTTGTATGCATAAATTGTTATGTATTGATATATTTATGCATGTGTTGTATGCATAGATTGTTATGTGATTATATAATAATTATTATTATATATGTTTGGAGTATATTTAAGATATATATTGAACGAGAATGCCTCATAATAGCACCAAAATGATCATTCCTGAATCTGACTGTCCCGATGAACTTTTTCAAAAAATTATTGAGCCGTGAGCGATTCCCCATCATATGTTTTGAGCAGTCTGAGTCCAAATACCAAAGGACGATCTGTACGACCTGCATTTGAAAATAGACGAAGATGGAGAGTTTGGTAATTTGGATCCCTAATTTCTGTTGGGGTCCTGTTGGTTAGTAGAAACTATAGTATATTTCACTGAAGCATCCATTGACTGTCTCAGCCGTAGTGGAAATGCCATTGGAAATTGCCTTTTCCTGTATGGTTCTACGTATCTATCTAGTTAATGGTTTCTGAGAAGTGTTGCTAAATCTCTAGTGATCACAGTTTCACTAGAACTAACGTGTTCAGGTTGCTGTAAAGGCACTACTTTGGATTTAGTAAACCTAGTTAAAGGGCACTGTTCTCCTAAAGTGAATTTCCTTCCAGTGGGCTTCCACTGATAACCAACATTAGCAAATAGTTTCCCTGTTGCTTTCCAAACTTGCTTAACTTTGCTCAAAACATTTTTAACAGGGGGGCATGTACAGACTTCAAATATTTCACAACACACTTATCATGATTAGCAGAAATTAAGCATTTGTTACATGTCTTGCACACAGAATTAGAATTCGAATTAATTACAGTACGCTTAGAGCTAATACTAGAATCAACACGATTCTCTTGTTTCAACTTAGACTTATTGTTCCTAGGGTGAGCTTCTACTTTCTTCTTGTTGTCACTTTTAGCTGGCAAGATCCTATTGTTCTTTGTATTGCTCCTAGGCTTTGACCCGCTAGCTTCAGTGGAACTGTTTACTCCTGTAGAAGGAATCACAGGGACATTAGTCTTTTGCACTTTCTGTTGCTCAACATGTGTTTGTGTGTTATTATTTGAAGTATCGCATGGTTCCTTAAAAGTAACTTGCTTTTTCCTATTCAAAGGGGTAGTAGCAGCCTTTTTATCTCTTTTATTGAATTCTTTCGGACAAGTGCCAATCACATATTCTAACAATTCCTGAGATCTCTTAGTGTAAAAGCAGGCATTTTCAAGCGCATTATCTAATGGTTTTTCAATTCTAGCCTCTTCTACTATCTCACAAAGTGTTTCTACACTTTCCTTAAGATGTTTGAGATAATCTAGATGAACTTCCCTATTGTTCCTATTGCGAGGGGGGATTGGTTCAACATCGATTGCATACATACCAGGGGCAAGAACTTTTGGTTTTACAGTATTCATAGTGACGCATTCCATTTTTCCTTTTAGCTGAGCCTTTAGTTTCTCATTTTCAGTTAACAAAGAAGATGTCTTTTCAATAGTTTTAGCACGCGTTATCTTAATAGAATCATACAATTCCTTGTAATGCTGCTTAACTTTTTCATTCTCTGCCCTAAAACGCTCATTTTGTTCTTGAAGAGCAGTGACATGTTCTGTTAACTCTATGTTCTGAGAATCTAAGGCCTTAAAGTCAAGAATACGATCTGCCTCACTACGTCTCTCATTCATGTGAGAGATTTGCTCTTTCAATTTTCTAATTGTGTTGTTCTTTCCTTGAAGCTGCTCTTTCATTTTGTTGATTTCAAAAAATGAGTCAAATTCAGGAGTATCCTGAGATGTTTGTGATTTGTTGTTTCCAAAACGTTCTTTAAGATTTTGATACTTCAATTGCAAATTTAGGTGATCTATCTCAAGGTTGGAAAAATGTTTTATCATTTCACTATGATCATCTTTTTCAATCTTGTGTTTTAATTTAGAAATCTCAGCTTCAAGTTCTAGACAACGTGCTTGTCCTACAGTGTAAGCATCATGCAATTCAGAAAATCTAGATACAATATTCACATCATTCATGATACTATACAACAATTCATTAGACAAACAATCAGCAATCAGATTCTCATTTTCAATGAGAAGGTTTTCCATTTTAATTTCAACACTTTTCTTGTCCACAGCATTTTGTTCAACCTCAGCTTCCATTTGTTCAAAAATTTCTTTCATTTCTTTAACTTCTTTAACGAGAGCCGTTTGGATTCCCTCAAAATGTTCTTTAAGCGTTTTGAAAAATGGAATTACCTCAGTAAGGTAACATTCCTTTGTTTGTTCGAAACCCCTTTCCCCTTCTGTGAGACCACATGGTGTAATTCTCTTTTTACAAGTTTTATCAAATTCCGTAAAAAGTTGTGTGAGTGTATAAATATTAATTTTCACTTGACTTTTTGTTGGAAGAACTCTAGGGACAAGCCTTGCAGGTGTATTTGGTGGATACACCATCATTCCTGAAATTGGTTTCGAAACAAAAGATCAAAATATCTGTTCTGCAGACAATTGACTTTGTGGTGTGAAGATTGCAAGATAATTCTCTTTTGAGTAATCTGGGGGTGCAATCTTAATCTTACCTTCAATCCATAGATGGCTTTTCATTTTCTCAATCATTTTCTTCCTAGTTATCTCAACTATTTCAAGAGTATCCTCTGAGTCATGCACAACAGCAGGGGCATGATTGGTCTTAACTATTTCATGACCATTATAGAGAGCAGACTGAACTTGCATCGCACTGGTGAGATATAAAGGATTTTTGTAGCCTATTGCTACCTTCTTTTTTTCATCGACTGATCTTGTTTGAATAATTTATCTTAAACTTTTTCTTTTAAAGCTTTCATGTCTAAAAAATAATCTAGATATTTATTTTCTTTCTGTTTAAGATCCTTTTTCAAAGTTGCTACTTCTTCTTTCATTAACTTATTATGGTCAATGGTAGAATTGAGTTGCATTTTTACAGAATGAAGTTCCCTTTTCAAAGTTTCTTCCTTAATGTTACGGTCAGTGATAATTATTCTTATTTGTTCATCAATCTTTTGTTCTCGTTCAGTTAATTCAAACCTTGCCCTTTTTTCATAAAGCTCGACTTGTTCCTTATATCTCGCAAGTTCAGCAGTTAATGATTCATTAACTACTTTGTTTTGCTTATTTGCAGAGACACATTGGGCAGACTGTTCTTGCATATCATTAATTATTATCATTAAAGCATCATTTGGAACAGAAGATACATTACTTTGTACAACTTGCACTGCGTTGTCCTTCACATACTGCTCATACGGAATAATAATACTATCACTCGTATATTCAGCATCTGAGTCAACAACGTAGTTTGGTTGTACATCAATTTGCATCTCGTGGACTTCATGATACTCAGCAACACTATCTACATAGTTATCACGATCTTATACCTCATATAGAATGTCCGAATCATATGATGGACCAGCTGTCACACCCTGTTAGCGGCAGAAACACGGGAATGTGACGTAATGATCAATCACAACACAAGATACAAAATAGAGAAATCTAAAATGCATAAATGAAAGGTGTCATGATGACCATCAACCTTAATACAACCTTGAGTGATGTCCCAAATCAAGAACACATCACATAGCCGTCAATTATTACAAACTTAAGCCCTCGCAAGGGTCCATAAAATCTTATCTCGATCCTCAAGAAAACCAAATCCAAAACAAACATCGAATGCAAGACTTTTCAAACAAGATTCCTATAGGATTCTCTAAATTCTGCTACAAGCACCATACTCTAATGATCATTAACATCACCTGAAAATGATACTCGAAAAAATCAACAATAATGTTGGTGAGCTCGTAGGTTTTGACTCAAAACCCAGTCGATGTGCCAATATCTCATACGGTTGGACAATTATGCTATATGACAGTGAATATATGCGAACAAACTCATGACTTAGCATCCCCGCTAATCATGTACCCAGACCTAGCATCCCCGCTAGTCTGATCACCAGCGCGTACCAACGCTCTTAGGGTCGCAACCCCGATGACATACCACACTTAATGCGTACCAGCTAGAGCTAATTAGGGTGAAGAACCACACAGAAAGATCACACAGCATAGCATACCAATGCATATCATTCACATAGCAGTCATAAGCACGTAGATTGTCCCAAAAATGAAATCACATTTTGCACAGTTCAGAAAACAGTTCAAATCACATTTGAGTATCATTTTCCCTCAAAGGAAAAATAGTAAAAAGTGGGGCTACAAGAACTCACCTTAAGAAAACTGTCTCCACACGAATCTCAATATCACACAAGCAAATGCAACGACGTTCGCACACGACCTAGTCCAGTTAATGTCCCATTTTAAATCATTCATTTCCAAACAGTTCTTCTCGGTTTCGATGCATAGTGGTTAGATGCGTTGTACGATTATCTTAAACATTTTAGTGGTGTGATGGTTGACAACATAACTCCAAAATACCATATTAAATCCTTAACTGAGTACAATATACTTATACTTATACTATTTAGCAAAATAGATAAGGAATATAAGTAAATATTTATAATATATAATCATAAATATATTTCGATAAGTTCATTCGGTACACTTAGTTACCATAAATACATTATTTATATTATACGAAATGAAACGATTATGTTTGTTAATCATTTTGGAAAAGTTTCGAGAAAAATTATATTTTTCGTCTTTTAGTCGGCTTATTAAAATAATAAAATAATATCCCTCAAATGAAGTGCACCTTCAGCAAGTGTTTCTCTGAACTTTCCCATCTAAAATGGACCTTCATCAATCGACTGAAGTATGTTCTCCCCATTATCTTTTCGCTTACAATACAAAGGAATACGTTGTTGCCAAGACTCAAAATCAGAACTATCGAGCATTGGTGGGTGGGTATACCAGCACTTTGGATATCTTCAGAAAGATTAGCCATCTTAAGTGATTGTGAAATGATATGAGTTGATCGTTCAATGATTAGTGAATGTATGTTAAAAGTGGTGAAGTTTAATTAAGTGTTCTGTTGTTTTAGTTTTGTGAAGTCTAAAGTTTGAAATTTTTCTAAGTTTTAAAAACCGCCAGATTTTCTGTCACAAACCGCTATAGATAAACCGTTACTATTAAAAATAATACTAGGTAAACCGTTGTTAAGAAATTTACACCAAACTGCTGCCAGAAAATCAAACTGCTATAGTTTTGTTTCCTAAACCACTTGTCAAAAGTATAAATCTGCAAAAACCTGTAAACCGCTACCAAGCAAACCGATGTGATTATAATAATAGTAAGACGCTGAGAAGAAAAACACCAAACCGCTACCTAAAAATCAAACCGCCAGAGGTTTGTTTTGTAAACCGCTATGAAAGGAATAATTCTTCAGAACCTGTCACTAAAAGACAAACCATTGTCACTAACTTATCTGACAAACCGCTGCAGAATAAGACAAACCGCTGTCAAGATAAGATAAACCTACATACCGTCCTTTCTAACAAACCGCTGTCCATAGTACTTTCCTGACAAACCGCGGCGAAGTACAAGGAAGCAGAATAGCAAACCGCCGGCTAGAAAAAAAAATTCTTTTTCACCTAAAAACACCTAAAAATCACCCTTTTGAATGTTTTTGCTTGATTTCTTCTACCAAACTAAGTACTACAATGATATAACTACTCTAAACACCTAAGATTTAACATAACAAAGATCAAAACCTAAGATAAAAGAGCAAACAAACCATAAACCTTAAAAAGTACACTTTTTGATTTAAACCAAGCAACAAAACGCACATACACACGATCTAATCATCCTATGGGCTCTGATACCAATTGTAGGATATCGGATATCATAACACAATGGAAGATTAAGGGGTTATCCAATTCCTAGAGAGAGAAAGACTAGTGAGAAAAGTTTCGTGAGATAGAATAATGGTTGATTATGAAAATTACCAACCACCTCATCCAGGGAATATGAAGAGTGTATTTATAAACCTTTTACAAAATCGCCTAATGGCCTTGGTATGGCTACATTGGGGAGTTAATACCGACCCATTACTGTATGTCATACGATTAACATTAAACTACGAGCTATGATAAACTGTAAAATACACGGGGTGACCGGGTCTTTTTCTTAAATCTAAAAAGGCGTAATTTATTTTGTGATATTGTTGCGTTACATTATTACACACTTAAAATCTTGTGGTCCTACCTTATACATACATAAACTTGTGAATTCACCAACATTATGTTGACGTTTTAAAGCATGTTTTTCTCATGTAACTAAGTGCATGCTACTTGGTTAGCATTCTGGGAAGCAGTAACGCTCTCGAACATATTTTCGATGAGACCTATTTTGGAGATGTTACATATTGGTATCTAGAGCCAAGGTTATAGAGAACTAAAGGTGCATGTCTTACCTAGACTATAACTGTTATCATAAACATCGCATCACATAAAACTTTTCACGAACATACATACTATTTGTCGCACTATGATTTATATACGTGTTTACCTTATCTTGCATATATTTTTACATTTTTCTTATATAATATACTTATATAAACCTTTTGATTGTCATAGCAATCATGTCGCTATCATCGTCTTCATCCCACGCCACCGTTACGTACACCTCTGAATCCAGTGATGATGATTTACCATCATGGGGCATCCCGTTGATGGAGACTTATGAGTCTAACCTAAAGGCACCACTCTCACCTGTTCCTGCTCTCGAGTACCTAGAGTACTTGGCACCGTCTGATGATGACATAACAACAGAGAATCAGCCACTACCTACATGAGCCATTGCTCTTTCACCTGGTTACATTACTGACTCTGAGCCCATCAAGGATAGCCTAGAGGAGGATCTTGAGATGGATCCCATTAATTATGCTGCTGACAAGGAGGAGGAGGAGGAGGAGGGGCATCTAGCTCTAGCCGACTCTACACTATCTGTACCTGACTCTGTCCCTTCAGCTAAGGAGAAGGAACCTTTTGAGACTGATGAGTCTGCTGCTAAGAAAAATAATTATAAAAAAGTAAAAAAAAAAAAATAAGAAAAGAAGAAAAAAGAAAAAAAAAAAAAAAAAAAAAAAAAAAAAATAAAAAAAAAAAAGAAAAAAAAAAAAAAAAAAAAAAAAAAAATGAAAAAAAAAAATAAAAAAAAAGAAAAAAAAAAGACATCACTACCACCTAGATCACCACAGACAGTTATTCCATTATCTCAAAACAGACTCTGTAGGGCACGTATATCTGTTCGACCTCATTCTCCTCCATCACCATCTACTGAGGCACGTATTGCCGAGTACGTTGTTGCACCCACACCTCCATCACTACCACCAGCTCCATTATCACCATTATCATCTCCATTCCTATTGATATCATCTCCGCCATTGCCTTTACCATCACCAGACTGCAGAGGGTGCAATTCCTTGAGGCTAAAAATGATATAAAGAAAAAAAAAAAAATGATATTGCTATCTCAGAAGAGGATTTGTTTCACTGCTCCATCTTTAATAGTTTTGAGATCAAAGAGAGTTGGCAGCTGCTACAAGCTAGGCAAGACTAGGCCAACTTTAATCCCATGTTGTTGATTATTTATTCATAGAATTCTTTGTGATGCATATTATAGCCACTGATGAGAAGATTGATAACCGCAATAGAGATGGTCAATGAGAGGATGACCGACTTTGCTGCCACTCTTAGGCATGACAGTGAGGAGTTTTATACACGTCATCAAGATGCTTAGGATGACCGAGCACTACTGAGGGCTTGTGTCTCAACATTGGAGAGAGAAAGGCGATATTTTCGCTATATATCCCTTTATTTTGAGCGAGAGGCCCATTATGCTTGTCAGGCATGGGGTCATTCTGAGGATAGGAGCCAGGCTATGGAGGCTCAGATCAAAGCATTACAAGATGAGGTTAAGGCACTACAGACTAAGACTAGAGTCTTACAGAGACAGAGGATTGATGATGGTGACAGGCTGACCCGACATATCCAGCATGAATATAAAGTACTTGCTAGAGCTCCAGAGCAACCAGTATGGATATGAGGATGCGTTATGTGCTCTTGAGTAACACATTTGGCCATATAACTATCTTATATAGCCTACTAAGGTATTATGGGTAAACTCCCCACAAGCTAGATATGGGTCCGTTAGGATTTGTATTTTCTCAATATGTAACTGAAAACTATTGTGTATTTTTACGATTTGTTATATATGACATTGGTTTATTTATTCATCGTTGATCTCATTTCTCTATATTTCCACGTGGCGTGTCGTGATCTTATTTTATAAATATGACTTATTGCATGTCCGGATTATGATTTTGCAATCTCATGTGGTATTAATATTTTTTTTATGATTTGGAAAATAGTTCCAAAGAAAGTCTTATGATGAGCTGCTATAGGCATTGATAGCCTAAACGTGGCGGAGTATTGGTTTGATTAAATGAAGCTAAACAGAAAGTAATGGAAATGGAGATGATAGCCACAATTCAAGAAGTGGCAGAAGAAGACCCGTACCTACTGCTCGTGTGTGCACATACAAGGATTTCTTAAATTGTCAGCCCCTTAACTTTAAGGGTACTGAAGGAGCGTTAGGTTACTCCCATGTTTGAGAAGATAGAATTGTGTTCCATATCAGCAGCTGCACTCATTGAAAACCAAGTTCAGTATGCCACTTACACTTTACTTGGAAATGCACTAACGTGGTGGAATTCCCAGGTTAAGACTATTGGTTATGATGCTGCCTATGGGATGACATGGAAAACATTAATGAAAATGTTGACTGACAAGTATTGCCCAAGAAGTGAAATCAAAAATCTAGAGATTGAAATATGGAACCTAAAGGTTAAGGGTACAGATGTTGTAAGCTACACATAACGTTTTTAGGAGTTAGTATTAATGTGTGGAAGAATGTTTCCTAAGGAATCTGATTAGGTTGAGAAGTATGTCGGTGGACTTCTCGATATGATTCAGAGTAATGTGATGTCTGCCAGACCTAAAACAATGCAAGAGGCAATTGAGCTAGCAAATGATCTGATGGACCAAAAGGTCTATACTTTTACTGAAAGGCAGGCCGAAAACAAAAGGAAACTTGACAATAACCCCAAATATAACCAAGTTTAGCAACAACCTTTCAAAAGGTAAAATGTAGCCAGGGCCTATATTGCAGGGCCTGATGTGAAGAAAGAATATGTTAAAACTATACCACTATGCACCAAGTGCAATTACAATCATAATGGGGTGTCTGCTCCTATGTGTAACAACTACAAAAGAGTTGGCCTTCTGGCCCGTGACTGTAGAAATCCAGCTGCTGCCAACAACCAGATAGCTCCAAGGGAGATTCAAGAGGTTGTTACTTGTTATGAATGTGGAGTCCAAGGGCATTACAAGAAAGATTGCCCAAAACTGAAGAATAAAAACCGTAGAAATCAGGCTGGGAACAGTGAAGCTCGTGGAAAGGCTTATATTTTGGGAGGCGATGAACCCAACACTAACTCTAACGTTGTTACAGGTACGTTCCTACTCAATAACCGTTATGCTTCCATCATATTTGATACCGGTGCCGATAGAAGTTTTGTGTCGACTGCATTTAGTTCATTAATTGATATCATCCCAACTACATTAGACAATTATTATGACGTAGGACTAGCCGATGGAAAAATAATAGGAGTTAATACCATAATATGGGGTTGTACTTTAAACTTTCTCAATCATCCATTCAATATCGACCTCATGCCGTAGAACTTCGTAGTTTTGACGTCATAATCGGTATGGATTGGCTATCAAAGTATCATGCTGTGATCGTCTGTGATGAAAAGATTGTTCATGTTCCCTTCAGAATTGAGACATTAATTATTTGTGGTGACAGAAGCAACCATGGAAGCGATTCGCGATTAAATATTATTTCATGCACCAATACCCAAAAGTATCTATTGAAAGGATGTCATGTCTTTTTGGCACAAATTACCGTGAAGAAGGCTAGAGACAAGTTGGAGGAGAAGCGACTTAAGGATGTACCAGTTGTTCGATATTTCCTCGAAGTATTTCCTGAGGACTTGCCGAGTGTTCCATCGACTCGACAAGTGGAATTTTAAATTGATTTGGTACCTGGTGCTGCACCCGTAGCACGGGCGCCTTATTGATTAGCCCCATCCGAGATGATAGAATTGTTGAACCAACTGCAAGAGCTTTCTGACAAAGGATTTATAAGACCAAGTTCCTCGCCTTTGGGGAGCTCTGATTTTGTTTATCAAGAAGAAGGATGGATCGTTTCCGATGTGTAATCGATTACGAAAGTTGAACAAGCTGACGATGAAGAACCGTTACCCGTTCTTAAGAATCGGTGATTTATTTGACCAACTACAAGGGTCGAGTGTCTACTTGAAGATCAACTTGAGATCGGGTTATCATCAACTGAGAGCTTGTGAAGAAGAAATCTTAAGATACCGCATCAGAATCGTACGGTCACTACAGTTTCAGTCATGCCATTTGGTTTGACCACCGCTCCATCAAATTATGGATCATCACGAATCGGGTGTGAAACCATAATTAGACAAGTTGTGATTGTCGTTATCGACGATACTTTTTGAATCTACTCAAATACCAGCACGAGCATGACGAGTCACCTTAAGTCAATCTTAGAGTTTCTTAAGAAGGAGGAGTTGTATGCCAAATTCTCTAAATGTGGATTTTGGATCCCTAAAGTTACAATTTCCGTCACGTGATAGATAGTCAAGAAATTCAGAGGATCCTGCCCAGAATCGAATCCATCAATGATTGGCATCTCCTAAGACATCCTAACTAGATTCAACAATTTTTAGTCTTGTCGTTTACTACGAAATTTATTTGACGGATTTTAAAGATTGCCGAATGTCAATGACGCAAAACTAGACCCAGAAGGGTGTCAAGTTGAAATGGGAGACAAAGAAGAAGGCGCTTTTCAATTATTGAAGTAGAAACTGTGTAGCGCACCAATTTTAGCTTTACCCGAAGGAACCGAAGACTTTATAGTTTATTGCGATGCTTCGCATAAAGGTTTAGGTGTTGTATTAATGCAAAGGGAAAAGGTTATAGCTTACGCTTCACGTTAGCTGAAGATTCATGAAAATAATTATACAGCTCATGACATGGAGTTAGGAGCAGTAGTGTTCACTCTAAAAATTTGGAGACACTACTTGTACAGATCAAAGTGTACCATGTTCACTGATTATAAAAGCTTGCAACATATCCTTAGTCAGAAGGAGTTAAACATGAGGCAATGTCGTTGGTTAGAGTGTCTTAGTGATTACGATTGCGAAATTCGTTATCACCCAAGAAAGGCTAATGTAGTGGCAGATGCTTTGAGCCGAAAAGAACGAATTAAGCCATTACGAGTTTGAGCCATAGTTATTACTATTGGTTTGAATCTTCCCGTGTAAATTTTGAATGCTCAAGCCGACGCAAGGAAAGCTAAAAACATCAAATCTGAAGACTTGGGTGGTTTGATAGAACATAAACTTGAATCACGTGTAGACGGAACATTATGTTTGAAAAACAGAAGTTGGTTACCGATTTTTTTTTGACTTATAAGAGCTTGATAATGCAAACGATTTTTGTCATTAAGTCAAAGAATTCAATCCATCCGATTTTTACAAAAAGTACATGACTTGAAGAATAACATTGTAGGCCCAACATGAAAGCAGATATTGCCACATACATCAGCAAGTGTTTGACATGTTCGAAGGTCAAAGCTGAGCACCAAAAACCATCAGGTTTGTTGTTAAAACCTGTGATACCTCAGTTAAATGGGATAAAATCACTATGGATTTTATCACAAAGCTACCTAAGACGTCAAGTGGTTACGATACCATTTGGGTGATTGTTGATCATCTTACCAAGTCTGCTCACTTTTTACCAATGAAGGAGAATGATTCAAATGGAGAGACTACGAGACCACCAAAACTCTAGAAAATAGGAGTGACTCAAGGCAAGAAGCTGCCGGTCTTATCGATTTCTGACCATGATGGCATTTTACATCACATATTTGGCAGTAAGTCCTCCAGAAATGCTTTGGGTACTCTTTTCGACATGATACGTCTTAAACCATCCGTAGACCGCTGGTCCAAAGCAAGAGAACAAATCAAACTGTATAAAATATGTTACGCGCATGCTTATTAGATTTTGTGAAAGGTTGGGATCGACACTTTCTACTAGAGAGTTCTCCATACAACAATAAGTGTCATAAGTAACATCAAAGCCAGAACATTTGAGGTGCTCTATTGTCCAAGGGGTGTGTCGATCACCCCTTTTGCAGGGCCGAGTCCTAGATTTCCAGGCTCACTAGCCCATAAATTGTTCCACGAACAACCGAGAAGATCATTCAAGATAAAAAGCGAATCAAAGCCGCTCGTGTATCATCAAAAAAGTACGCTCATGAAGACAAAAACCCATAGAATATCATGTCTAGTGAAAAGTCATGTTTAAAGTTTCACCTTGGAATGGTTTATCCTTTTTTGGCAAATGGGGAAAGTTGAACCCGAGTATATCAGACCATTTCAAGGTGTTAGCAAAGTAGGTAACCGTTGCTTTACAGACTGAACGTCTCGTCAACAGCTTAAGAGCCATGGTTTCATAGCACTTTGTTCACGTATCCATTGAAGTAAGCTCTTACTGATGAAGTCACTTGATTCTTTGAATTGAGATCCATACGATGATAAGCTCTACTTCATTAAAGAACCTGTGTTGATTATGGATCGTGAATCAAGCGTTAAAGCAAATTCCGTAACCCATTATCAAGGTTCGATGGTAACTCTAGACGAGTCTCTGAGTCACATGGGAACGAGAAGAACAAATTCAAAAAAGAAGTATCTACATCTCTTCACCAATCCCACATCTTAGTCTCATACCACGACTTGAGCTTTGTGGAAAAAGCTCTTTTAACAGGGCAAGACTGTAACAACTCGCAATTTCAGGTCATTTTACATCTATAAACTCTTAATTATTTATTTTTAACTTTTACGCATTTACTTTTAATTTCAACCGTTAAGTTAAATCGCGTAAACCAAAAGTCAACAATTAACGTACATCGACATTAAACAAATAAAAGTTTACGTCAAACAAGTGTTATATTATTTTTATGAAAATAATTTGTAAATTTTCATATTTTATTTTTATACGTTACGTAAAGCGTTTACGTTTGGCATTTTAGAACCTTTTTGCATGCATGTAAACCATTCTACCTATCTACACTTAACCAAATACCCATAATTATACCCAATACCCAAAATTATATCAATTCTAAACCAATACCACCTATGGCCGGTTATACATGAATGCATATACATAATATTACACCAAGTTTGCTTATATATAAACCATGTGCTAGTTTTGAGTTATATTCAAAGTTTACTTGCAAGAATTACCAACTTATCTTACACACTATGAAAAAACTACTCCCCCTCCATACCAATCATCTTCCAATGCCACTCCCCCCCTAAATGCATGATATGTGTAAGTCTTGGTCTCCTATATATTTTTCATATATATAGGACTAACATAAGACTTCATTCACTTCACTTCTCACTTACCAAAGTTCACAAAACTCTCCCTCCCTCTACACTAAAGATCACGGCTTAAATAACCATCCAAACAAAATTCATAGTTTCCATTTTTACAATATTACAAGCATACAAGGTTGATTAAGGGTATAATCTAAGGTGTTTCAAGTTGGTTTAAAAGTTAGGGTTTCTATATTTAGCTAGTGTTTTCAAGAATAAAGTTAGGGTTTCATAATCAAAGACTTGGGGTTTTCATAAGGATTTTGGGTTTAGAAGCAAAGTCTAGGTTTTTTTGATCACATACCTTGTAAGCATACTACATTCACTCTTTTAATTTTTTTACATATTAATTATGTTCATTCATGTTTCTATACTTTCATTATGTATTCTTACATATAAACATCTTGAATATAAAGTTATATCACCAACTAGTTTACTTTTATAAACATTTGCAAAGAAAACAAGAAACACTACTTACTTATGATTTTTAATACGTTTGGTTAGGTTTTAGTAAAGTCCATAACAGCTTATTGATCCATATGAAAAATTCATGAATTGTGAAGTGTGTTGATGGG
Organism: Tanacetum coccineum; assembly: GCA_026074375.1. Lineage (NCBI taxonomy): Eukaryota > Viridiplantae > Streptophyta > Magnoliopsida > Asterales > Asteraceae > Tanacetum > Tanacetum coccineum. Next base: position 21,661 of record BQNB010057120.1, read on the forward strand.
ATAAGTTAGTGGATAATTGAAATTGGGAAGGTAGTTGAACTATATAGATTAGTGGATTTCTGGTATAAAAATAGATTAGAAATAATGGACGAAAAATGTGTAAAATACATTTAGGGAAAAAAGCTTTATAACAGTAGGATACAGGATTTTCAACAAGTTAAAACCTTAAAATATGTTAGTTCATCTCAAAAACGTATTCCGTGCATATAGAAAACGCGAAAAACAAACTTAAAACGAATAAGTTATGACCAAAACTAGATTTGAAACAATACCGCAAAACAGTTTTTTGGCATAAATCTGGCAGTTTTATAATTCATGTTTTTTAAGGGCAATTCAGGTCCGAATAAGGCTTTGTATAAAACTAAAAACTTGCTTAGAATGATTTTTCGCTATAAGAACGCGAGTTTTGAGGTCTAAAAATATATAACGGAAGAGTAAAACCAAACCAAACTTGGATTATTTTGTGATAGTGCACAAAAGAAGTTTATGCACTATTTTTGCATATTACCAAAGCTGATGTGTAATAGTAAAACAAATTTTTCGGCACGTTTTTTGGAGTTAGTTTGGACTATAATAACCTTAGAAAATAATATAGATTAGTATATAATATATATACGTTGTTTAAAACCTTTAAAAATATTCTTTTAAAAATTAACTAAACTATATATATTATTGTTGCAAAAAAAATAAAAGCTGTAAACTTAACGTAAACACTATTTCGATTTATTAAAGTTAAACACAAACTATTAGGTGGTGATATAACTATATAAAATTCATTTTGTATTTTATTTAAATACATTTATTCTTACAAACGACCTATTAATTAAATTAGGTTGCCTTACGGATCATTTGTGACGATTACCTTGTTGATTTTTGTGATAATCAATACTTTCACTAGAGGTGAGTTTATAGTCCCGCTTTATACGATTAACAATACTTTTTACAAATATCAGGGTGAGAAACATGCATTGTTTTACATTTGGACGCAAGTACATTTTTAAACAAATTAAGAGTTTGCCTAAGTAGCGATAACCCACTATGCCCATGATCATGAACTGTTAATTACTTGGTGTAAGCGTGAATGTTATAAATAGATCTATTTGGGATTGACATCTCCGTTCAGGTGAGTAGCGCTCACTAGCTTTAGTGTACCGAACTAACGGACGTATACCATGTCGGATTTGGATGTTGCGGGTTGAACATCCACACGGGCACATTATTGGCATTAAATTGCTAGTACATACATGTTGTAGCTTTAGTTTCATGAGCTTAGCGCAGGCGTAATTACTTTTGTGATATTGTATGTGTTATATTATTACACACTTGAAATCTTGTGGTCCTACCTTATACATACATAAACTTCTGAATTCACCAACATTATGTTGACGTTTTAAAGCATGTTTTTCTCAGGTAACTAAGTGCATCCTACTTGGTTAGCATTTTGGGAAGCACTATTTCAAGTCACATTTTGGAGTCACATTCACAAAAGATTTACTACATTACTTTTGGGACACTTGTTATGTATTAAAATCTTTATGTTTTTATATTGGGGAACTATTAGAGTATGGTGTTTTTTGTAAAAAACAATGACTTGAATCAAATGTATCTTTCAAAATGACTCATTTAGAGGTCGTTCTCTCATATCTTGTGCAATGTATTCATGAGTAACGCTCTCGGACATATTTCCGCTGCGATCCATTTTGGGGGTGTTACATTCAGTTTGTGTGATGCGCTATTTTTCCTTTTAGGTCATTTTGATATATCAAACTACACACCTCTTATTGGCTCTCCTATGTCAATGTGAACATTTTTATAAAGAACAAGCTTCCCACCATAATTATTGTTAGGATTAAAAGTCTTCTTGATGCTGTTAGAATTATTGCTGCTTAAGTTTATGTTAATACTGCTCTGATGAAGTTAGCACTGCTAAGAGACTTCAAAGAAAATATACTAAGTAGTTAGTACTGCTGGTACAAAAGTTAATGCTGCTAGTGAAAGTTACACTAGCTTGTATACAAAGACTGCTTGAATTAATGCTAACTGAAGATTACTACTGCTCAAGAAATATTCTAAATATTTATTACTGCTAGTGTTAATTAGTACTGCTAGTGTAAGTTAGTACTGTTCGTTGGTAGTGCTTACTTAATATGTAATTAGTTATTTATAAAAAAAGATTTTATAAACTATTAGGAAAGTATTTATAATCCAAGAGTATGACTGCCTGATGGCATAAAAAGGAGTCCTAGGCATAGAGATAGATGAACCAAACCAAACGTAAATCAATCTCGTCTATCTTTTATAGCTTCAAGGTCTGTTGTAACCCTTAAATAACTTTAGACTATAGTATGTTATGTAATAATAATATTGGAGTCTTGTTTTTGAAATTATATGTTCATAGAAATCTAATTCATTGATAATTCTTTTTAATAATTAAAGATTATATTGCGCGTAATCTTAATTACAGTTCAAATAAACTTTTACTATAGTTGTTTTAGATTTATCTAATATAACCTAAATTTAAACAAGCATAAAGAATTAAATCTATTTGAAGTGGGATCACAAGTGTTATCAAAGCTTGTTGAAAAAACTTTGAATAAGAAGAACCTGTTTTATACACAAACTTTTTGTAAAAGATATGGATCAAGATTCTTGGCACACATGGTGGCTGCAACCAAAGATCTCATGCCTCAAACCTTGTGAGTATGAGATCTGGAGGATAGGATTGAACGAATATACTAGATGATAGACTATGCACTATGAGAAGTCATAGAGAATGGTGCAACCTTGCCAAAAACAACAATTGTGAAAGGAGTTATGATAGAGATGCCTATTACTACTGCTAAAGAAAAGGCTCAGAGAAGATTAGAGGTGAAACCTAGAAGTACTTTAATGATGGGCATTCCCAATGAACATCAGTTAAAGTTTAACTCTATAAAGGATGCTAAGAAGTTGCTGGGAGCGGTAGAAAAGAAATTTGGTGGGAATGGAGCTACTAAAAAGACTCAAATAGATCTCTTAAAGCGGTAATATGAAAACTTCAATGCTCTAACCTCAGAGATGCTTGATCAAAATTTTGATAGGCTTCAAAAGCTTGTAATTCAGTTAGAGCTTTTAGGTGAAAAGATTTCACAAGAAGATGTTAATCAAAAGTTATTAAGAAGTTTGTCACCTGAGTGGAACACACATGCTGTTGTGTGGAGGAATAAATTGATTTGGAACAATGAGCATGATGATCTCTACACAACCTCAAGAGTGTAATGAACCAGAAGTAAAGGGATGGTCTAGCTCAAGATCAAGCACACTGAACATGGCTTTTGTGTTCTCTTTCAAAATAACAACACTGTAGCCACTAATGAGTAGTTAATAATTGCTCATGGAGTTTTCCTACTCTAGCTAGCAATCAAGTTATGTTGATAACTCTACAAATAATGGATAACTTGGTGATGTTGTTAATTTGTGCATTACTTTGCTAGCCAACCAATAGTCATCAACTTGTAGCATGAGACTTGCAACAAATCCATCCAGATGAACATGAAGAGATGGATTAAGATGGCAAATGGCCATGTAACTATGGAGGGCAATGAGGTTTATGAAGAATACATAAAGGAAGCATACTGTTAATGGCAATGAGACTATTTAAGTTTTTGAATAAGTCTAAAGTGAGAGTGCAACAACCTGCCACAAAGAGGGGACATTTTGCTAAGGGAGTGTAGAGCTCCAAGAATCAAGACAACAAGAACAAGAAAGCTCATGAAGGATTGAGCCTATAGGAAATATCTACTTCCATAATCTTTGGTGTCATGTGGATGGTCTTGTGGAAATGACAAGGAGTGATCACTAGCGGAAGGGCCTAATATGCACTCAGGCTTCTCATACTTTCGAGTCCCTGACTCAGAGGTATCCAATTATTTCAATTTGTTCAAAGTCTGGTTTGAACCTATTGAATCTCTTAATCTCAAAATGATCAACTATTAAAAAAAGATTTAAAAGAAATATAAGTTTAACATGTTTCTAGGTTATAAGACAGGCTTAAAGTCAGTGGAAGAAAAACTTGAAGTTTATAAAGCAAATAAGTCTATTTATTTACAAGATATTAAGGGCTTAAAATTTGAAATTCATTTAAGGAGAGGATGGGTTCAGCCAAAATTGAAAAGAAAACAGTTAGGCCTAGTATTGTTAAGAAATATTTTGTCAAATCTAAACAACAAGAAAAGACTACTAGGAAAACTGTTAACAATTGACAATCATAGGCCAGAAAAACTCATAAGTCCAACAGCAATCAAAAAAGTGTAATAATATGATGTCTCAAAAACTAGAAGTAAATTTTAAGATGTTTTAATAAGGCCTGTTATGTGGTAGTGAAGCTTTGATCATTGCAGAATGATTGCAATTACAACAAAAACATTACAAAATCAAAGGAATGTAAAACCTGTTTGAAAACAATCCAGTAAAGGGTGAATCATCAAAACTTTGCTAAAAAGGACTCACCCGTGGTGCAAAAAAAGAGAAGAACATGGATCCAATAGCGGTACTAATAAAAAAGTCTGGCTTAGTTTCAATAATACTGCTAGATCAAAATATTTCTAAAACAGCATTATCAGTGTAATACTAGCTAGACAAGAATAAATACAGCTCACATTAAAAACAACAGTGAATGCTGCCAGACCAATGTCATATCTTTCTAAAACATGACATTCAACTATTAAGAGGCCAGATTCATAAGAACACAGAACAATTAAAAACATAATAATAATCAAAAGGTTATACTGTTAGGGGTAAAGAATCTTTAATACAGCTAAGCTCAAAAGCAGGATTAATGCGTTAAGGGAAATAATCGTTAATCTGTTAGGCCCATCTAGTTTTGGAGTTTGGAAACCAAAGCATAAAGTTTTAGACCATGTTTCTAAACATAACAGTGCATCAATCACCCTAAAAAAGTTTGATTATATTGATGCCACATAGGCAGATCCAAGTCAGTAATGGCTTGGGTCCCCAAAATAAACAAATTTTTCTTATATAATTGCAGGCAATCCATAAATGATTTACAGGATCAAGGAGTGATAGATAGTGGATTCTCAAGGCACATGACAGGTGAACATGTCCTAATCTTATAAATTATGGAAGAGATATATGGAGGAATATGTAGCTTTTGGAGGTGAACCCCAAAGGGATGGAAAATCACAAGAAAAGGTACCATTAAAACTGTAATCAAATTTTAAAAATAATGGTATTTTGTGAGAGAGTTAAAGTTTAATCTCTTTAGTGTCTTACAAATGTGTGATAAAAAGAATAGTGTTCTTTTTAATGACACTGAATGTATTGTTTTATCTCCAAACTTTAAGTTAATTAATGAAAGTCAAGTTTTACTTAAGTTCTCAAAGAACATAGTATAATGTTGATTTAAACAACATAGTTCCTAAGTAGTATAAACTTGTCCTTTTTTCAAAAGCCACATCTGATGAATCTAAACTTTGGCATAGAAGGCTAGGTCACTTAAATTTTAAAACCATGAATAAATTGTTAAGGGAAATCTGTAATGAGTTTACCTTCTAAACTTTTTGAAAATGATCAAACCTGTGTTTGCATGTCCAAAAGGAAAGCGCAGCACAGAGCCACTTGTAAGTCAAAACAAAGATCTCAATCAGTCTTCCCTTTACATTTGTTGCTAATGGACTTGTTTGGTCCAGCATTTGAAAAAAGACTTATGGAAGAAAATGATTGCCTAGTTTCACAAATGAATACAAAAATCTTGAGGTTTTACAGTAGTTTATCTTTCTAGCTACTAAGGATGAGACTAGTGGCATTCTATGTCATTACAACAGGGATAAGAAAATAATAGTAGATCATAATAGTTAAGATGATTAATGTGATAATGCTGACTGAATACAAAAACTGCGTAATGAATCATGTTTTTTAAATGAAGGTTATTTTAAGACAATTTAGTGTAAGCTAGAACTACTTAACGAAAAAGGAGTTGCTAGAGAGTAGAATAGGATACTAATTGAGGCTTGCTAGGACTATGTTATCTATTATTAAGTTGCCAACTACTTTTTGGGCAGAAGCAGTTATACAGGCTTGCAATGTACAAAATATAGTGTTTATTATTTAAGCTCATAACAAGACCCCAAAAGGAAACTTTATTCCCTGTAGAACACCAACTTTAGTTTTTATGGACATTATTGTGGTTGTCCTGTTACTATTCTTAATATCATAGATCACTTAAGCAAATTTGATGGTAAGGCTGATGAAGGTTTCTTTGTTGGACACTCTTTGAATAGTAAAGCCTTTAGAGTATTCAATAGTAGAACAAGGATAGTGGAAGAAAACTTGCATATTAGGTTTAATGAAAGTACACCTAATGTTATAGTTAGTGGACCAGATTGGCTATTTGATATTGATGCACTAACAATAACAATGAATTATGAGCCAATTGTTGCAGGTACACAGTATAATAGTTTTGCATGTACAAAAGCAAGTGATAATGAAGGTCAAGCTAGAAAGGAGACAGAACCTGTCAAAAATTACTTTTTGCTACCATTATAGACTGCTGATCCACCATATTCAAAAGATCCAAAGAGTTCTCATGATGATGGATCTAAACCTTCAAGTGATGATGGAAAGAAGGTTAATAAAGATCCAAGAAAAGATAGTGAATGTAATGATCAAGAGAAGGAAGATAATGTTAACAGCACTAACACTGTTAATGCTGCTGGCACAAATGAGGTTAATGCTGTTGGTGGAAAAATAAGCATTGAACTTCCATTTGATCCAAATATGCCTGCTTTGGAAGATTATAACATATTTGACTTCTCAAGAGATGATGAAGATGATGGTGCAGAGGCTGACATGAATAATTTGGATACAACAATCCAAGTCAGTCCTATTCTAACTACAAGAATTCATAAAGATCATCCTCTTGATCAAGTGATTGGAGATTTGCAATCAGCTACACAAACAAGAAAGATGTCAAAGAATTTGAAGGAACATGGATTTGTTAGTACTATTTAATAAAGAACAAACCATAAAGACCTTTAAAACTGCTTGTTTGCTTGCTTTTTATCACAGGAAGAACCCAAAAAGGTAATTCATGCATTGAAGGATCCAAGCTGGATAGAGGCTATGCAGGAAGAGCTTCTACAATTCAAGTTACAAGAAGTTTGGACTTTAGTGGATTTACCAAATAGAAAAAGGGTTATAGGCACTAAGTGGGTTTTCAAGAATAAAAAGGATGAAAAGGGAATTGTGATAAGAAATAAAGCAAGATTGGTTGCTCAAGGATACATACAAAAAGAAAGGATTGAATATGATGAAGTCTTTACCCCTGTTGCAAGAATTAAAGCAATTAGGCTATTTTTAAGTTATGCTTTATTTAAAGATTTTATAGTGTATCAAATGGATGTAAAAAGTGCTTTTCTCTATGGGAAGATTGAAGAAGAGGTGTATGTATGTCAACCACCAGGATTTGAAGATCCATACTTTCCTGATAGAGTATACAAGGTTGAAAAAGCACTGTATGGACTACATTAAGCTCCTAGAGCTTGGTATGAAACCTTGTCAACATATCTGTTAGACAATGGGTTTCAAAGAGGGAAAATTGACAAGACCTTATTCATCAAAAGGCATAAAGGTGATATTTTGCTGGTCCAAGTTTATGTGGATGATATCATCTTTGGTTTAACAAAGAAGGAGCTATGCAATGCATTTGAGAAGTTGATGCATGAGAAATTTTAGATGAGTTCTATGGGAGAACTTACATTCTTCTTGGGATTACAAGTGCAGCAAAAGAAGGATGGCATATTTATTAGTCAAGATAAATATGTTGAAGAAATTTTAAAGAAATTTAGGTTTACAGAAGTCAAGACTGCAAGCACACCAATGGAAACTCAAAAGCCTTTGCTCAAGGATGAAGATGGTGAAGAAGTGGATGTTCATATGTATAGGTCAATGATTGGTTCATTGATGTATCTTACATCTTCAAGACCTGACATCATGTTTGCAGTGTGTGCATGTGCTAGATACCAAGTCAATCCAAAAGTTTCACATCTTCATGCTGTGAAAAGGATTTTTAGGTACTTAAAAGGTCAACCAAAATTAGGCCTTTGGTATCCAAAAGATTCTCCTTTTGATTTGGTAGCATACACTGATAGTGATTATGCTAGAGCAAGCTTGGATAGAAAGTCTACAACAAGAGGTTGTTAATTTCTTGGGTGTAGATTAATATCATGGCAGTGCAAGAAACAAACAATGGTTGCAAATTCCACAACAGAAGCTGAGTATGTGGCTGCTTTAAGTTGTTGTGGATAAGTGCTTTGGATTCAGAATCAACTACTTGATTATGGGTATAATTTTATGCATACCAAGATCTTTATTGACAATAACAGTACTATTTGCATAATTAAAAATCCTGTTTTTCATTAAAAAAAACAAAGCATATAGAGATCATACATCATTTTATTAGAGATTACAATGAAAAGAAATTGATTCAAATGTTCAAAATCCATATTGACAAGAATGTTGCAGATTTGCTTACAAAAGATTTTGATGTAAGTAGATTTCAATATTTGATTGTTAGTATTGGAATGATGAATCTTTATAGTCTTTTATCTTTTTATGTTTTTGTAGAGTTTTGTATGAATTAGTACTGTTATTCATGTCATTTAAAGTTTCTGCTGTTAAGTATAATTAGTACTGCTGGTTATACTTAATACTGCTAAGTTTCTACTGTTAGTTATACTTAATACTGTTAGGTATAATTCATACTGTGATCATTGTGAAAATTGATATGGCTTGTGTTTTCTTAGTTTTTGGACTAATGTTTTGTAGGAAAAGCAAAGAAACGTGTTAAATTAATTATGGAAAAGCTATTTGGAATGGAATTGGAGTTAATGCTGGTGACTCAAAGTTAATGCTGCTAGGAATAACTTGCTACTGCTGGTTCTGAGTTAATGCTGCTAGGCATAACTTACTACTGCTGGTTCTAAGTTAATGCTGCTAGGCATAACTTACAACTGCTGGGTGAAAGTTAATGTTGTTGAGGGTATTTTCATAAATACTTCGATTAAGGGTTTCAATCAGTCATTTAATCGATTTCATACTTTCGTAAACTCTCTAATCACAAACCCTAACACAATTTTATCATCCATCATCAAAACCCAACACAAATGATGACCCTAAAGTTTGCAGATACTCATAACATGGTCGTATTTTTGTCTAAACCCGCAAAAAGTGATGGGTTTGAACAAATTATGGATTTTCTGAATGCACAATCTATAAGGCATGCATTAACGATCAATCCTACAATATACACTTCGTGTATCGAACAATTCTGGTCTACTGGCGTGGTCAAAACTATCAATGGGGAAGTACAGTTGCATGCCCTAGTAGATGGCAAGAAGATGATTATATTTGAAGCATCTGTGAGAAGAGATCTTATACTAGAAGATGAGGAAGGTATCGATTATTTACCAAAATCTACCATTTTTGCACAACTTGCATTGATGGGATATGAGAAAATTTCACAAAAGCTCA
>BQNB010057121.1:10522-24998 GCA_026074375.1 Tanacetum coccineum
GATAGTGGTATTTGGCTGCGTTGTGATTTTATGGGGGTGTTACATAGGTGGTACGGGTGGGCCTACTTTTGGCAGTTTACGTTTTCGGGTTTCGTTTTCTATGCTCTTTTCGAATCCACCTCCCGGGGTTGACTTTGACTTGATTTGACTTTGACTTTTTGGCTTTGACTTGGCTTTTGCTTCACGCTCTTTCCGTTCTCGTGCTCGGTTTTATCGTTTTGGCTTTGATTTTTGTCCTTTTCTCGGATATCCATTACCTGCACAATACAAATGTAAAACATACAAATACAATGTATTTTTGGTATATTTTTAGTCATTTAAGTCCTGTTTTGGTGGTCAAAGGTATGTGTATTTAAACACACACCAGGATCCTTTCGAGCTTTTGTATGGTCGAAAGTGTAGAGCACCTATTTGTTGGAACGAAGTTGGAGAGCGGGTTATAGAAGGTCCAGAACTAGTTGAGGTGACGAATGAAAAAGTTGCCATTGCTAAAGAGAAGCTTATGGAAGCTCGCTCACGACAAAAGAGCTACGCTGATCATCATCGAAGAACCTTGGAATTTAAATCCGGTGATCGTGTGTTTCTTAAAGTATCTCCGTGTAGGGGTGTTCGACGTTTTGGGTTGAAAGGGAAATTAAGTACGCGATTCATTGGTCCGTTCGAAATCTTAGATAGAGTTGGTGAAGTTTCCTATCGTTTGGCGTTACCTTCGCAATTATCTCATGTTCATAATGTGTTTCGTGTATCTCTTTTGAGAGGTTACAACTATCATCCGTATCATGTTATCCAATATTCGTTTGATAAAATTCGTGAAGATTTGTCTTTTGCTGAGGAGCCTGAGGCTATCTTAGATCGTCAAGAGAGGGTCATGAGAAAGAAAATCATTCATCTTGTTAAAGTTCTTTGGAAAAATCATCCCGCGCGTGAGACTACTTGGGAAAACGAAGAAATGATGCGGATTGACTATCTACATTTCTTTTCGCGTTTTGGTACGTTTTCGTTTAAGTTTCGACATTAATTTCGCGGCCGAAATTTTTTTTTAGAGGGGAAGAATTATAACACCCAAAGTTTAAATATCATACACGTCACAAATTTCACATTTCATAATGTTACAAGTACAAATAAAACAAAAGTTTGTCAACCAATAGTACATATATATATAGCTAAATGTTAATTAGTAACTAACACTATAAGTTTCATTTACAAATAAGATAAAAATAAAAGAAACCCTACGTTTAAAGTTTCTGTTAGTCAAGCCATAATACTCGGTCCATTCTCCACATCCCAAAATTTTCGAATACTTTGTTAAACCACAAAACAGTTATATACACGCCTCATGATATTCTTTGGATAACCTCAAAAACAAATCACAAACGAGTTCCAAACTAAAACATTCATCTACATAATCAAGAGCATTGGCTGGAAAGTAACATAGTCTAGTTTTGGTTTCACGTTGGTATAATTCTTGTTCATGGTTCGAGTTCGGTTCGGGCTGCGGTTTGTGTTTCGTTTGGGTTCCGTTCGAGTTCGTGGTGGGTTTTGATTCCTGTTCGTGTGGGAATAAGGTGTTGCTGGTCCGCGAGTGATTCTTTAGCTGTCTGTGTTCGTCGGGTATTGGGTTCGATCGTGTCTGGTTGAATCTTGGTGTTCGTGTTTTCGGTTTCGACCTTGTTTAGCCTAGAGGTATATCTAAAACCTGTGTTTTACTACATATAAAATCAATCCTTAGACATCAGTACCATATTATTTAGGTGCTCCTTGTATATATAGATATAATGCATGATCATATATAAGAATCATAATAAAAAAATATTTACCTTATGATGAAACAGCAAGGTGTGGGTTAAAATATATTGTCTTTATATATATGAAATTGAGGATGACCAATTACATGGATAAGGATAGTCACTAACAGGAAGATTTAGACATGCGTTGAGCATTTAAGTTAGAAGTAATAGATGCGAACATGGTGGAGAAAACCAAAGAAACATAGTTGATATAAAAATGATCGCAACTAGTAGCAATGAATCAGAATTTTTAGATCTTTAAACGGCTCACCTGGTTCTGTTATAAGAGCTTTACATAATAAAAGAAAGTCACTAATAACTATCTAGCGTAAGGTTAGACTCGATCAAAACGGTTTAGGCCAAGGAGAATATAAACGATTATATAATGAGTCGGGTTCTTTGACATATTCGTAAACACAAGCAGGTGCATAGTAAATAGTAAATTCGAGTCCTTTACGTCGTTCCTAGGATTCAAAAATCATACTTACGAAACATGGCTTGTGCGTGGTTCTTGGTTCTGTACCAAACCGCAGTAGGCAAGAAGAAATGGTTTTCATGCATGGTCTTTTTTTTTCTGTACGTAAACTCAATGCTTCAAAATGAAATGAACTTTGGTCATAATGTAATTCTATACATGCACGTGTGATGTAATTACGTGTAGGAATGGTATGTCGAAGGGTATGTCATGTAAGAGTAATAACTAATAACTAAAATAATATATAAACTAGGACTCAAAATGAACTCGTAAATAATTAACAGTCAGTATTTCTAAATTTTTGTAGATAAACCGAAGAACGAGTAAGTTGTGTTTTCAAGTTCGCGTTGACTTGTTTTTAAGGTACAGATATTCTATCATTTCTTTTAAGGATTCTCATGACTTTTGCTCCGTATCTAATTGCCTCGCTAAAATCCCTATTTATGTTTCCCATCTTATGATTCGTTATTTGTTGCAACCTTATTTGATAACTTCGTTGAGCCCTTTGAATTCGTTTGATACATGCTTTATTTGATATTGCCATGATATGAACTTATCCGTTTTTTTTTGACATGATCTTTTGGACATAATATGTTTCGTTTCGTTATGCTATATGAACCCTTTGTTTCTGTTCCGATACCCGAGCTAACTAGCCATGGAGGTACCATGGCCACGTCATTGAGGCACCAATGGCGTGACACTATCTGTGGCGGTGTGATCAGTCAACGGCGTTCCCTTTTGTTTTGTGAGCTCTATTATGCACTTGGCCATATATGATTTTATTTGTAAGGAGCGTATGGATGCATCCTAGGTACTTCGTTTCGTTTCGTTTTGGTGCATGGCTTAGTGTGGTGCCAACACCCTATTGCACACTTTGTAGGGTACATCTGGAGCTGCAGCTCTCATGTACAATTTGATATGATATGATATGCATTTGATTGTAGGGTCTAAGCATGTGGCATGCTTTAGACATTTGTTTCGAGCTCGGTGGGCATTTCTATATGTTTTGTTTGACTATCTATTTCGTTAAGTTATGATGATATATGAAATCTCTAATTCCATTTCGTTTACTTTATATGTTTAATCTATCCGTTTCGTTTATATCTGTTCACTGAGCTTTTTAGCTCAGCCGCAATTCTTTTTCTCCGCGGCAGGTAATAAAAGGGAAGCTGGGTTATGAGTGAAGAGTGCTTAGGAGCTCTTAGTGGACTGAATTGACGATAGCTTTCCCATTTCTTTTATAGTCATTTTGACATTGAAGCTGGATTTATCTTTTGTTTAGACTTTAAAGATTAGAATTTTGTTCGTTTGGAAGTCATGATGTATTTGACAATTTATTTCCTTAGTTTTCATGGTGAACGTTGTTGAACCATTTTATGAATAAAGTCTTCCGCTTGCGTTTGTTTTGATGCCATAAGTGTGACATTTGACCCATTCTCGGGTGGGGTGTTACAATTATGGTATCAGAGCCAGGTTTGTCCTGTAGAACTTAGGTTATGACCTGTGAGGATTGGGTAGACATTAGGTTTCATTTCCGATCTAATCGCTCTCATTCGAATTTTGATCTTAACCCTAATTTGTCTTTGTTGGTTCATTTGTTAATCGTTTAGATGGCTCCTCGTCGCAATCGTGTGAACAACGAAGCAGATCCTGCATTTACTGCTGCGGTAGCACAGGCAGTTGCAGACTTGTTACCGACTCTTACTGCTCGCATAACCGACGAGATTCGCCAAAATGAGAATAATGGGAATAACGTTAATCGAAGGAATGCTAGACGTGTAAACACTGGGGGTTCGGGTAATGATGAGGATGCACAACCCACTGATATCCATGTATGGTTGGAGAGGTTCCAGAAACAGAAACCCCCCCCTCGTCTCTTCAGTACAAGAAATCAACAGAATCAAAAAGAGCAGAGGTATTCAAGCAGATAATGGAGACTTTGACGCACAGGGGCCATTTGGATAGTAGCATAGACATGATTGGGGTGCTTCTTTTTGGACCACAAAATGGTCGGTCAATCCTCCATTCAGCGAGAGGTAGTGGGCAACCTCTAGTGGACGACTGGGAATGTTTGAAATCTACGGTGCGTGCCACTACTAACTTAGTGCCCTAAACTATATACTTTCAACTTAATTGTGTTCGTTATACGACTTTTTGCTAAATGAATCTGATTCTGTTGTAGGCCCAGTTATTTGAGAAGCATTGTGGGTTGCTAACTCAATACGGCATGAAGCACATGCGAGCCTTTGCAAACATATGCGTTTATTGCAACGTGTAGCGGGAAGAACACTGGACCATATGTTAGCTTTGGAGCTCATAGCGTTTGAGTATATTACGCTTGCTCATGCAGTGTTTATTTAGTACCAAGTACTTGACAGTATCATGGCTTAATTACTATAGATTTTAAATCGGTATTCTCATATCATTGTGACATGCATAAAGTAATTTAGGCATGCATTATGTAACATAACATGTCGAGTATAGTGATAGCATAGCTTTTGGTTTTTAGCATGGTTTTCTTCTCGAAAATGCATGAAGACAAAAGAATCAATTAAGGTGACGCTTGAATATGAATCAATAATTGTTGCTTCGAGTTCTAAGATTCCATATATCATATTGAATCTACTACGACGACAGACAGTGACCCGTCAATTAGTTGGCTAGTCTCATCTCCAACTTTTTCTCAAAACAATCAGGTATCTTCTCTATTGGTTTAACGTATTGATCATTACAAGAAAGTATATATAAAAATGCAACTAGCTTAGAATACATGCATCATATGTATGTATTCTCGACGACAGACAGTGACCCTTCATGTGCTTGTCAATACTAACGAGGCTGTCAACGAGTCAATAGAAACAAGTTATACCCGTATGATTATAGCTACATATAAAGGGTTTGATCTCAATGACTTCAATAACAACAATGGTAATTATAAACTTACTTATGCATGTACACATGATATCACTATTTGTAAATAATGGAATTATATTCCAAGGTCGTTTTCTTGAGATATGATTGAGATGGCGTGTTTTTGCCATTATCACTATAGACTCTACAAGTTATGTGATCTCAGCTCCCTTGGCTATCTTTTTCCACCTTGTGGAGCATGCAATCAAGCAAAAATATGACCAAACTTAACATAATACCAACATTAGTTATCTCTTCATGCAAGTTATAATAATGCTTTTTAGGAAACCACTCACGTGTTTAGTGTCAAAAGTGCATGCGACTGTTACATAAAAAGACGAGGTCTCAAGTTCAATTGATGTTAGATGCAAACAACTGTGAAGTGATCATGTCAACCTCGTGAAATAAAGAAGGCGTTTACTTGTTTTACGTTTGTGTGACGGCGAGATTTAAAATTTCACGGATTCATTGGCCTAAAAGGTCGGAAACAATAGTAAAAAAATGTTCATCTAGATTGTAAATTGAATTAGTAAATGCTCAACATTTATATAATAAAAAAATCACTAGACCCACTTATTGTGGAGCACTCAGCTTCAACATCATGGACGACAATTCTTATTTGGAACCAGCCATAATGGCCATTTTCAACTCGTCATCTATCTTTTGTTGCATTGCATTTACCAAAAACTATAGAAGCACTTGAAAACGAAATCTGAAAGGTAATCCTTGATATTATATTAAGTGATACGTATGTTTAAAATATGACCTGTAATACTAAACTATCTTAAATAGTTCCCAACTCTTTGACTTAATTTAGTGGAGTTCTAACAAATTTTAGCATTATAAAGCTTAAGTGTTTCCTTTCTATTTTCCATCTCAATCTTTCTAATCATTCCTAATTATGTCTTGCCTGAGTCTCAGCCTTTTGCTGCTAGTCTTGACCACACCGTCCTTGATAGGTGCTCGGTCGTCGTGTGAGCTAAATGGGTCATGTACCGTTGGCGAGGCACTAAACGGACAAGAAGATGGCACAACTTGGGCGGTTCTCGTTGCTGGATCAAACGAATATTACAATTATAGGCATCAGGTGAAAGCATCATATACTGATGATACCTTATTGTTTTTTCATACATGCATACCATGCTGAGTATTTATAGTACGTCGTATTGTGTTAGGCGGATGTTTGTCACGCGTACCAAATACTAAAAAGAGGTGGATTAAAAGACGAGAACATTGTTGTGTTCATGTATGATGATATTGCAAACCACGAAGATAACCCGAAGCCTGGTGTGATAATCAACAGCCCTAAAGGCCACGACGTCTACGCCGGGGTGCCCAAGGTACATCTTTACGTGACTTATATATGTGTTATTGTTACGGCAACTTGTTTTGAATACATACTATGCCATATTAATGTTGGTGACTTCCTATATGATAAATCTGGTGTCTTTATTAAGAATACTTAAAGATACTACATAAATAAATTTTGTTTTAAATATATATATAGTATAATTGATAAATATATAAAAACATTTTGTTTGCCATTGAATTGGGTGTAAATTGCATGATTATTATGTAAATAAAATACTAAAAGAATTCATTGTTTTTAAAAACAAAAATGATTCCAAATTTATCTGAGTTAGTGGGAGATTCTGTAGTGGGCCAACGAGTCAACATGAAACTAGATGAATATGGCCATTTCATTATCGTAAAATAATTGAAGACAAAATAAAATTTTATTCAAACCATTTCATTAACTTTATATCTTTTTGGTTGCAGGATTACACAGGAGTTAGTGTGACAGCATCCAATTTCTATGCTGTGCTTCTTGGTGACAAAAAATCAGTGAAAGGCGGAAGCGGGAAGGTCGTTGCTAGCAAACCGAATGATAGGATTTTCGTGTATTACAGTGATCACGGTGGTCCAGGAACACTAGGTCGATCTCTCGGCTTTGTCCTAATACGCTAATATCCTTTAATTTGATTGGTAACGTGTGTATGGGCATGTTTCGATTCAAAATGGTTTTGATAAAAGATAAGTCATTTGGCTAGCAATAAGCAATAATAAAGATTTTGGATCATCCCATTGTTCCTATAGAATGCCAATATGCCTCAATAAAAATGCAAAGGACTTTATCGAGTTTGGAAAAGAAGTACGCCTCGGACTTACAATGAAATGGTGAGTTTATATATCACACAAGATTTTCTTTTGTTGACTTGTATAGAAAAATAACCAACTTTTGATTGTACTAGGTAATTTATGTCGAATCGTGTGAGAGTGGGAGTATCTTTGAAGGTCTGTTGAAAGAAAATATGAACATTTACTAACAACTGCTTTTCAAATCAGAGGAAAAGTATGGGGAACTATTGTCCCCGTAAGTGAGCCCCTCACCCCCCTGAAACGACACTTGCACAATGGTGATTTGTTATAGTGGTTGCGTGGATTAAGATACGAACGTACGCTTATTATATTTGTTCCTTTGTTATAATATACACAAAGATTTGTGTCTCAAGTATATATATTTTTCATTTGCTCATAGTGAAAAGCAAAGCTCTAACGGAGAAACATTGGAAGAACAATATAAAACGGTTAGTGTAAAAGATTCATTTAGTTGTGTATACGATATATCATTGATCAATAAACATTGTTCTATAAATTTGAGAATGTTTAACTATTTTAGGTAAAGGTGAGGACTTACAATCACAATAGCTCCGAAGGATCTCATGTAATGGAGTATGGTACTAGGGACATAAACACCGAAAGCATTTCTCTATATCAAGGTTTCGGTGCAACTAATGTGTCCGACACTACACTTGTTACTAACAAACCGATGGGTGTCGTCAATCAAAGAGATGCAGATCTTGTGTTTTTCCAACGAAAGGTATTTTATAGTTTCGTTGTTGTATATACTTTTGTTTGTAACGGTCTAAGCTTGAAGAAACTTTTACGTTTGTTATATTGTATAGTATGAGAAGTTGACTGATGGATCACAAGAAAAAGCAGACATGTTGAAGAAGATTACAGACATAAAGAATCATCGGTCGCATTTGGATAGTAGCGTCGATGCCATTGGGACAAAGCTATTTGGTCCGAGAAATAGTCGTGTGATCCTTACCTCTCTCAGAGGTCAAGGGAAGCCAATTGTAGATGATTGGGGATGTCTTAAGTCCATGGTAAATAACCAAATACCAAACTCTTTTGTTAAATCCTAACAAATAATTTCTTGAATACTGGAGTAGTATTATTGACACGATGTTGGTTTTATGGTGTTAGGTTCGAGTGTACGAGACACATTGTGGCTCACTTACAGAGTACGGGATGAAACATATGCGAGCATTCGCCAACATTTGCAACAATAAGGTCTCAGAGGGAAATATGGCGTCTGCGGCAGTAGCTATTTGTGGTACGCATGACGTTGGACAGTGGAGTCCTTCGAAGAAAGGGTATAGTGCTTAATAGCGACATACGGTCGTGCTTTACAAAAAAAAACAGGTTGTTAATATGATTGTCTAGATTTACATATGGGACATCGATGGTGATTAAAAATAACGATTGATATGAAGCTTGTTTGCTTTGAATTGTCAATATTGAAAATATATATGGTTGTCATAAGTTTAAAGATATTATAGAAGTAGCAAGTAAAGACCTTTAAGTTTGTAACTTGATCACTCTTTTAAGTTCTAAAAGGTTTCGATGACATAACCCAAATCGCTCGGTAGATAAAACAACAAACGAACACCTACTCAGCCGAAGGAAATTATGATAACCCAAAATTTTGGGCCCATGCTAAATCAGAAACAATTCAACCCACTTTTGGTAGATGCAAATTCATGTCCAATATATATCCGGCAGTTGTAAAAAAATGAAACCTACGTTTTACTGCGCAAGCCTAAGCCGCGAGCCCAAGCTCAAGTGCTTAGCCCAAGTGTTGACCCATGTGCCTGGTAAATGCATAATGTATACATTGTATATAATTAATCCAAGCCCACTAAACTCTAACCCTAAAATGAACCTTATATAAGACTCCTTCTGTTTGTTTGTTAAGTACTAAACAATACAGAGTATTTATTCCTTGTTTATGTAACACAAAATAATATCATGACATATACCGCAAAGCTTTCATCTAATTTTTCCTCATTCAATCAGCTCATAACTATTCGAATCATCATTAATTTGATAATCATCTTTACACTAATAAAATATGTGATAATCATTTTTACCCAAAAAACACGTTATAATCATAAGCCCCATGAACCCTAACTTCATTACCGTTAGCCTTTTCCGTTAATCCCGTTACAACGAAGATCCTTTCCCGTTAACTGTTTGCATTTCTGGTCCTTATTTCGTTAAATAGTAACTGAGACGACTTTATGAGTTTTGCTATATCCCCTATTTTAAATTCCTACTTGTCTTCATATGCACATAAAAATGTAACATGTGTAATCCACTAATTATCTTTCTTCATTTAAACCGTCAGTTTTGTCATATGTAAATATCCTCTGATTTGGAGGATTGGTAGAAATACGAAGTAAGAGAAAACATCATTTCTCTTCTAAAATTTCATAATCTATATTTATACTAGAGTAAATTGCAAAAATGGTCCGTGTGGTTTGGCCAAATGCAGATTAGGTTTCGTGTCGAATTTATGAAATGCAAACAGTACCCGTATTTTGAAGGTTGGTTCCACTTTGGTCCCTTGGACGACCGAAATGACAAAAATACCCCTCAATACTTTTAATAAAAACCGTCCGTTAAGAGGGATATTTTAGTAATAGGGGTATTTTAGTCATTTCAGATCGACCAAGGACCAAAAATGGAACCAAACCTTCAAAATACGGATTGTTTTTGCAATTTCGAAATTCGACGGACCAAATCTGCAATTTGGCCAAACCACAAGGGCCATTTTTGCAATTTACTCTTTATACTATATATAAAGGGTGTATGACTTTTATTGAATTTTGAAATATTAAAAAACTTAAATTAATGTAGTTTGTTTAAATTACCCATAAGTGTCTCTTATACATTTTAGGCTTGATCAAGTGTAAACATGACAACTTTTTAAAAAACCATACACTATATTAATTTTAAAAAACACATGTTTTGCAATAAGAATCGAACAAAAATTACAATTTTGAAACTATTGTAATATTAAAAATTCAAAATATCTAATTTTAAGTTTCCAAAATTTTTGAATTTAATTTTTTTCATATTAAACCGACCCATAAATCCGACCCGGACTGCAACCCCTAATTTTACCTCCTTTACATTAAAATCTGCAAAATGGTAGCTGTTTTTTTAATTTAATGTTTGTGTATGTTTTGACTTTATGTATCTAAAATTATTTGGTTAACCTTAAACTTAAAACGTGTCTTCTTAAAAAGTGGTGGATAAGCTTATTGCTTTATTTCCCACACAAATAAGCTGACGAGCTTTCAGAATAAGCATCCCAAACACTTGTTTTGAGCTTATTGTGTTTGATGACACAGTAAGATACTACTGTATTAAGTTTACCCAAACACCCCCTTTGGCATACAAGTTTCCCCCTTCTCAAAAAAACCCAAAAAGAAGATTATACATGTTTGTCTTTTTAGTGAAATAAGCAAATAAGCATTTTTACCAAACACTTGGAACGTATCTTATTACAGAAATAAGCTCTGAGAAAGTATTGATTTTATTATTTTCCAAAGATTAACCAAACACCCTCACTTCATAGTTGTAGCGTACGACTTCGGCATTATTCATTTTGGAATTTAGTTTTGATATGATGGATCTATTGTGTCGCTTTAAGTGTTAATATAGAATGTAGTTTCCGTTTAAACGAATTCATTAGACTCAGTTTATGTGATGTTAACGAATTTTTGATATTAGTCATGCATTTATCTACGAGCTTATTGCTATGTTAGTTTTTTGCATTTGTCTTCTTAAGATATAGAGTTAGAATTACGATCGTTGATGATATAATTGTTCCCATATGAAAGTGTTGCTCTGATGTTTGATACTTTAATGATTAATGTACATTTCGGCGATTTTTGACTGGTTTGAGTTTACCCATTTGACTGATTAGCTATCAAATATACGCGGATACTTATTTGATGTTTACTATCACAACAAAGAACCACAAAAGTAAGATGCTAATTAGGGCATCCTCAATGCATGTCTTTTATTTGAGTGTAATACATTGACACCTAAGCATTGCACCTTACTATATTGTTTTTTCTACAATTCCCAAACTTACAAAGTTAAGTTCAATGTCACCTAAGTGTACTATATTTAATTATTTTGCATTTTTTTTATACATTTTAAATAATAAAAGCATAGTAGTATAAAGTAAGTGGGGGTGCATCTTTTATTTAATTAATATAGATATAAGTCTGGGCAGTGTAATATGCGTATGGGCAGAGACAAACTACTATTCAATGCATGGTTACATGGCATTTTCACAATGGAGTGTATGTATGTCCCCTTATCAATATGTGTATGGCACATATTTGCATTGAGGATGGCCTTAGTAAAATATCTATGTAACCTTTTCTTTACGGATAACAGGAGAGGTGGCAGCAAAAGACCATAAACTTGTTCTCTAGTGTTTGAACGGACAACCTTAAAGAATGATGGAGCGAATTGGAGAGGAGTTCCTTACATACATTTTTGAAAAAATACCCAAGCGATATGACTAAAAATCATTCTCTCAAGTGTCCTAGCAATTCTTGAATGTTGCAGGCTTTCCTATAACCAATTTACTCCTTAATTTTCCTAATGCAATCTATGTTATCCTCCCAGCATGCCCAAATGTAAGGAACATATGCTCTAAACCTTTTTTCAACGACCACATGGAATTCCTAGCAAAGTGGTGCCCCAAACTTAGTCTCTTGTATCTCGGTTCAGGGCAAGCCCTTGAACATCAGGTGGATTATGAGGCACCAAATGAGTTTGATTTCGATGATAGTGGTATGTGCATTGTAACATGTGGGTGTAGGTTTTTGCTTGATGTTGATTTAAGCGGGAGGTTACATGTTGGGGGATGTAGGAGTTTGTTGCCTTGTAAGATCAAGCAAAATTTTATTACATTTAGGTTTGTATGTGTCCAAAATCTCAAACATTAAAGTGTTGGATTTGTCTTGGTTGATCAACGTGACAGATACTTTATTATTTAATATTGCTAGCAAGTGTTCCAAACTGGTGACTATTGGACGATATGTATAGGGTTTATATTTATCATTATTATGTTTATATAGTTTCCTAATATAATTAGGTATCTTGTTTATCAAGATTATCTTAACCTATATTAGACGATATATAACCATCAGAGCACTATGTAATTTCTCAAATGACCACCATCAGACATTTATATCCGGACCTAGTCCAGCCACCATGACCGCTTGCCTCATACCACCCCCGTCAACCTTTAGTAAAATCCTCTACTTCATTCTCAAAACTTAACTATCGGCCGTCATGAGTCGTTTCTATCCTCTCCAAAAATAATCAAATCTGTTTATCTTCATTTTCAAAACCTAACTTTCGGCCGTCACGAGTCGTTTCTATCATCTCCAAAAAGAATCAAATCTCTTATCTCTATTATCAAAACCCTAGTTGTCGGCCATAATGAGCCGCAACTAAATCCCTATAGAAAAAACTTATTTTTCTATTATCATCTATTTTAAATTTAGTTCGATGTGAAAAAAAAACAAACCAAAACAATTAACAAAAAATATCAACTCTTGTTTCTATCTGTTCATTCTTTCTTTTCAAATCTCTTTTATTATTATTTTTTCTCCTTTCATTTAGTTTACCACATCAAAAAAACAATATCATCTTGCTGGGACTTTTTATCCGCTTCGTAAGTTGCTACAATTGCTTTCAAGTCATGGATCATAAAGATTTGGCTCCGCTCTTGCTTGCTTAAAGACGTCCCCATCAACAAAGTTAGTTTCATCAATAAAACAAGTAATCTCTTTCGGTCTCGAGCTTTCGTGAATTGCTGATATCTTCACCAAGGGATTGCCTTCAGTTTTGTTTGAAGATTTTCGATCCAGTTTGAGCGTCCGCCCTCCTCCCGCTCAAACTGCGAGGGCGTATTAGTCAATATGTTTGATTAGCTTTCTTCCAATATTAGTTTATTTATATTTGGATGATTTGTTAATCATGAGTGTCATAGTTATATTTGTCAATCATGAGTTGTCATAGTTATTTTGGGCTCAAGCCCATCCCTTTGTAATCTATATATACTTTGTATTTTGGTGAGAAATATGAAGGAAACCTATTAGCCTTACGGGGTTTTCTATCTTCCAACATGGTATCGGAGCTTTAGGTAAGATCCACCATCATAAATTTGTTGTCCTCCGGTTATCGGCTACGCGTCGGTGATCGGAGGGATCCCGGTTTATTTATTTTTGCTTTCTTTGTGTTGCTTAAATAGTTTTTTTTTCATATCCGACGTATAAACCCTATCACGCAAAACCCTAGTCGTGTCAATACTGTCTTCTTGGTCACCGGATAACATTGTTGTCAACGACAATAGTTGATCACCAAATTGGCGCTCACTCTTAAAGGCAAAGCAAGCCATGACGTAAAAAAAGTCACAAAAAAAGGAGAAACCATCAAGCAGTATACAACTTTGCCGTCAAATGCAAGTCTATACGCGTGCAAACCAACAAGGAAGAAAAGAAGAGAAGAAACGGATTTAACATCTGTGCTAGTTTGTCCGTTCGAAAACCTACCGTTCAAACTAAGGAGAGTATTAGTCTATATGTATAGGGTTTATATTTATCATTATTATGTTTATCTAGTTTCCTAATATAATTAGGTATGTTGTTTATCAAGATTATCTTAGCCTATAAATATAGGTTATGTAATCTCAATTGATCACACAATCAATAATAATATTATCTTTGAGGCTATAACTGGTGAAGGTTTGCGTGCTTTTGCTCATCACCCGACACTCGAAACCCTCAAGATTTTCTCGTGTCACAATATGTCTTGGGAAGATGTCGTGTCAGTTGGTTCGACTTGCATGAGTTTAAAACGTCTTGGGCTTAGTGGGAGAATGAGGTCACCAGCTAGGGCAAATACAAATTTTTCTTCCTTTAAATTTGGGGCCAATTCTATCTGCATATATTGGAATGATTAAAGAGACTTCAATCTACATGGGCTGGAATCACGAGTTTACGTATATCGGTAAGGAAGCTGACTAAGGATTCTTTCATTAGCATCTTAGTA
The DNA here is from genome assembly GCA_026074375.1 of Tanacetum coccineum. NCBI lineage: Eukaryota > Viridiplantae > Streptophyta > Magnoliopsida > Asterales > Asteraceae > Tanacetum > Tanacetum coccineum. Next base: position 24,911 of record BQNB010057121.1, read on the forward strand.
TTACATTTTGTATGTTTTTTTGCATTGGTTCCTACCAAACATGCAATTAACAACTGACAATATTAGTTTTTAATATGAGTTAGGAAAT
>BQNB010057122.1:0-35493 GCA_026074375.1 Tanacetum coccineum
CTTCTCATGCAAGGAACTTCATTGACGAAACAGGAAAGAGAGTGTAAACTTTATGATGAATTCGATAAGTTTGCTTATAAGAAGAGGGAAACACTTCGTGATTTCTACTTGAGATTTTCACTGCTACTCAATGACATGAACATCTACAATATAAAACTGGAACAATTTCAAGTGAACACCAAGTTTTTGAATACACTTCGGGATTTGCACACAACTAACATTGATCAGCTTTATGCTTACTTGAGACAACATGAATTTCATGCAAATGAGGTTCGTTTAATGCATGAACGCAACTCAGATCCACTTGCTTTGGTTACAACCCATCAGATGACCCCGTCTCCTTATCAAACTCATCAAAACTCATACCAAAACACTCAATTTCAACCATAAGTTTCACAATATCAGTCTCCACAGGATGAATCACCTCCTCAGTCTCAACAATACTCAACTCATCAATCATCAACACCTCTTTTAATTACTTATCCATCCAATGATTATCAATCATCAGTTCACCACAACGTTTATTCTCCATCATCATCCATCCTTCAATTGGAATATGCTCCTTCAGTTAACCAACAACCTGAATTTTCCCAACCAGACTCGGATCTAATTGTTCTAGTGTCCCAGAGAGGTGATGATCCCATTAATGCTATCAATCACGTAATGTCATTCTTGACTGCTGTTGTCACTTCTCGCTATCCTACTACTAATAACCAGCTGAGGAATTTGTCAAACCCTAGGCAACAAGCTACCATTAATGATGGGAGAGTGACCTTATAACCAATTCAGGGGAGACAAACCTCTTTTGCCGTGGGTACTACAAGGACCTACACTCCAGGAGCAAGTAGAAGCAATTCAGGGAACCAAGACTGTTTATTTTTTTACAACTAAAAAGGTAAAGGGACACAGTCCTAAACATGCCTAAACTAAAAAGTAACGGGACGAGCTCGGGTTTAATGATAAAGTGTTTGCTGGTTCCAAGCTCAGAAATGGTCACATTCTACAGAGAAGAGCTAGCATTTTGGCAATCCAAGAATTTACAGCAGGTCAAGCCACACAAGACTGTTCTTACCACAAATGCAGCTTATACAACTGATGATTTGATGCGTTTATGACTCTATGTGTGATGAACTCAACACGCCAAAGTTGCTCATCATGGCGAATTATCCTATTATGGTTCAAGCTATCTCTGAGGGTACACAACCCTGATAATGTGAATAATAATATGCTTAATCAAGTTGTGCAGGCGATGCCATCTTCTGAACAGTCGAATGTAGTGAACCATTCAGAGACTAAAATAACCAGTGATAGCAATATCATTCCTTATTCTCAGTATGTGATTGATTCACAACAGGAAGCTATTCATAATTATAACTCTTCTGCACAATAAGATGCACTGATATTATTGTGATGAGCAACTTTAAAAAAAAAAAAAAAACATCCAGTATTTAATTTGTACCAAGATAAATCTGGACAATAAAAGTGTCAATGATACTTTAACTACTGAGCGTGAAAGATATAAGGAACAAGTTAAAGTTTTAAAAGAAGGACAAAATGTTGATTTAAGGAGTAATAATAACGTTTCAGATTTATGTGCACAATCTGTAGAGATTGATCGTCTTAAACAAACTCTTTCTGAACATTTAAAAGAAAAGGAATCTTTAATGCAAACAGTTATTCTTCTCAAAAATGATTTTAAGAAAGAAGAATCTAGGAACATAGATAGAGAGATTGCCTTAGAAAAGAGAATCAAACAGTTAGATAATATTGTTTTTAAAAGAGATCAATCTGCACAAACTGTTCACATGTTGACGAAACCTTAGTTTTTCTATGATCATATCACCAAACAAGCTCTAGGTTTTCAAAATTCTTTCTATCTTAAGAAAGCTCAGGAGTTGGAACCAAAGCTTTATGATGGTAATGTAATCAAGAATACGAGTGAAATTGTGATTCCTGACTCCGAAGAGACCCTCGTGCTTGTTGAAGAGAGTCGTTCAAAAATGCTTTTAAAACAAAAAGATCCTATGATGTTAGAAAAGAAAGTTAATACTACACCAGTCGATTATGCTGTCCTTAATCAACTTTCTCAAGATTTTGAAAAACGATTTGTTCCACAAACTGAATTATCTGCTGAACAAGCCTTTTGGTCTCAGAATTCTGTAAATTCTCCAGAACCCACTCTTTCTAGTAGACCCACCAAAGTTGAGGTTCCAAAAGAACTTCCTAAAAGAGAGAAAGAACAAAAGCAAAGAACAGTGGAAAACAAAAAAAGAAGAAAAATTTGAAATAAGAAGTATATACAAAATAAAAAGAGATAGAAGAGAGATAAAAAAAAAAAAAAGAAAAAAAAGAAGGATTAAAACGATGGAACCAAAGGTCAGCCTGTTATACTACGAGTTTGAATAAACTTAAAAACCAATCATTCTGGGGTTTTGACGTGGTTGTCAAAGAAAGAACCACACCCACAACTATCACTGAGGGCTCGTGGGGGTTCGAACATACAAAAGCTTGTTTTAGGGATGAAATAATTCCATTTGTAAAAGCACTGAAGTACTTTATTTAAAAACATCCAATAGATATGATGATTAACTTTCTGAAGTCCAAAATATCTTTCTTCAAATGGAACAGGCTGTGGAACAATATCGTTTAGAGTCTAAAACATCTGAAGTGAAAATGAATCAAGTTTTGAACAAAAATGAATGACTCTTGGAACAAGTCATTAACAAAGATATTGTGAACATAATTATGATACATCAGGGAAATGCTTCTGTGAATAACATGAATGTAAAAATGTCTCAAACTGAACCTGAGCTTCTCAACAAAAAGGATTTTGTTGAGAAAAGAGATTTACAAAACTGTTCAAAAGTTTTACCACTCTTGAAAAACATTGCATCTCTTTAGAAGTTGATTCTCAAATTAATTAGGAAATTTTTCAAAGGGATAGCTCTATTTCAAATCAAAATGCTCCAAGTTTTGATCAATTGTTTGAATTAAATGAGTTGAAAGGCCTATCCTAAGAAAAATACCCGTCATTTGAAAGATAGTGAAAGAGAAATTAAACTCTAATTGGAAAAATAAAAGAAGGATGGAGAGATTAATAAGGACTTAGAAAGATTGAAACCATAAAATAATGGAATTGGATCCAAAGGTGTCAAAGCTTATTGTTAGAATGAGCATTTGAAACAGACCTATAAGAAACTTTATGACTCGATTAAACCAGCACATAAACGACTCAAAAGAACAATGTGAGGATTTAATTAATCAAGTTCAATCTAAAGTCCTGGAAATTTCTGATTTAAAATGCTAGTCTTCAGAACAAGTTTTGGTATACAGCTCTTAAGGAAAGGATGATTTAAGAGGAGAAGCTTCAAAGGAAAAGCTTTAAGTTGATAAATGATGTTTGACAAAACCCCTTAGTGATACCAATACATGCTTACAGAATGATGTGAACGAATAACCCCTAAATTGTTAAATAAAAAGACAGCTCACTCTGCCTATATTAAGCACACTTAGGAAGAAGCTACAGTTCTTAAGGATCTAGTTGAACATGTTAAATCAAAATATCCACTAGATCAATCCTTAGAATCTGCCTGTAGGTAAATGGAAACAATATAGAGTTGCTTACACAAAGCAGTAGTAAAACCCGCCCAAGTATCAACAATGCTGATGGAAAATTCAGTGGCTAAAGCCCAAAGAACAAGGACAAAAGAGTTAGATTCACTGAGCCCGTCACATCTTCAGGAAACACAAACACAAAAACCTCTTCTTCATCGAACTTAGTTTCTAACAAACCTATGTTGTCTTCTACAGGAGTAAAACCGTCTACTAGTGCTAGCGGATCACAGCCTTCAGGCAATACAAAGAAAGATAAGATTCAGCAAACACCAAGTAGTACTCAGAAGAATAAAGTAGAAGCCCACCCTAGGAAAGTTAAATCTAGTTTGAAAAATAAAGATTGTGTTGTTGAACCTAAAGGAACTGCTCATGTGCAGCATTCCAAGCTTAATGCGAATTCTGAACTTAAATGTGTTAAGTGTAATGGTTGCATGCTTTCTGATAATCATGATTTATGTGTTCTTGATTTTATCAATAATGTGAATGCTCGTACTAAATCTAAATCTGTTAAGAAACATTCAAAGAGAAAAGTTTGGAAACCAACAGGAAAGGTGTTTACAAATATTGGATATATCTGGAGACCTACTGGTCGGACCTTCACTATAGTAGGAAATGTGTGCCCTTTAACTAGGATTACCACAACTACTGAAGTGCCCCTTAGGTTTACTCACGGAAACCTAGGAAATCTAAAACTGTCGTAACATTGGTTTACTCACGGAAACCTAGGAAATCTAAAACTAATGTTCCTATTGGCCAATCTAAGGTTCTTAAATCTGTATCTGCTAACAAAAAGGAACCCAGTCAATCTTGGGGATCCATAGTTTTTGATGTTCCATCTTCCTCTCTTTATGAATGTAGGTAGTCCAAATTGTTCTCTGGTATTTGGACTCCGGCTGCTCCAAGAGAAAATGACCGAGGAGATCGCTCTGTCAACCACCAAATTTCCGTTCAATAAGTGTTTTTAGGTACAGTCAAATTCGAAAATGATCACGTGGCAAAGATATTAGGATATGGTGATTATCAGATTGGGAATGTTACGATATTAAGGGTTTACTACGTGGAAAGACTTGGACACAACTTATTCTTTGTTGGGCAATTTTGTGATTCGAACCTTGAAGTTGCTTTTCGTCAACACACCTGCTTCATTCGTAATTTAGAAGGTGTTGATCTATTGACTGGATCTCAAGGCAACAATCTGTATACTCTGTCTCTTGGAGATATGATGGCATCCTCTCCTATACGTCTCTTGTCAAAGGCCTCAAAGACTAAGTCCTGGCTATGGCACCGACGCATGTCTCATCTGAACTTTAGTGTAATCAACCATTTAGCTAGACATGGTCTTGTTCGAGGTCTCCCTAAGCTAAAGATTGAAAAGGACCATCTGTGTTCTGCATGTTCAATGGGAAAAAGCAAGAAGAAACCCCACAAACCTAAATCTGAAGACACCAACCAAGAAAACTCTAACTTTTGCACATGGATCTTTGTGGACCAATGCGTGTCGCAAGTGTTAATGGAAAGAAGTACATCCTCGTCATTGTCGATGATTACTCTCAATTTACATGGGTTAAGTGCTTAAGGTCAAAAGATGAAGCTCCATATTTCATAATCAAGTTTCTCAAGACGATTCAAGTACGACTTAAAGTACCTGTCCGACGAATCAGGATAGATAATGGAACTGAACTTGTTAATCAAACTTTGCGTGAATATTATAAGAAGGTTGGCATCTCTCATGAAACATCTATTGCTCGCTCTCCACAGTAAAATGGTGTCATTGAAAGACGTAATCGTACGCTAATTGAAGCTGCCCGCACAATGTTGATTTATGCAAAAGCTCCGCTATTCTTATGGGCGGAAGCAGTTGCTACCGCATGTTACACCTAAAATTGTTCCATCGTACGTCTTCGTCACAGCAAAACACCATATGAGATTTTACACGACAAACTTCCCGACTTATCATTCTTCCATGTATTTGGTGCACTCTGCTATTTGATAAATGATAGTGAGAACTTGGGTAAGTTACAACCAAAGGCTAAGCATTATGAATTTACAACCGACGTACCAGACGTATTATCGAAACAATTCACGTAGACTTTAATGAGCTGACTGCGATGGCTTCTGAACACAGCAGTTCAGGACCCGCACTTCATGAAATGACTCATGCAACAATCAGTTTAGGACTCGTGCCAAACCCTCCTCCTTCAACACTGTTTGTACCACCTTCAAGAACTAATTGGGATCTTCTGTTTCAACCATTGTTTGATGAATTACTCACTCCTCCACCTAGTGTTGATTGCCCAAACCCTAAAGTCATTGCTCCAATTGCTGAAGTAGTTGCTCCAGAACCCGCTGTATCAACCGGTTTACCGTCCTCAACAACAGTTGACCAAGATGCACCATCACCTAGTAACTCACAAACAACACCCTAAACTCAATCTCCTATCATTACTAACGATGTTAAAGAAGACAATCATGACTTAGATGTTGCACACATGAATAACGATCCGTTCTTTGGTATTCCAATTCCAGAAAATAATTCTGAAGCATCTTCTTCAAATGTTATTCCTACTGTTGTGCATACTGCTACTCCTAACTCAGAACACGTTACCAAATGGACCAAGGATCATCCTTTAAACACACACATCGGTGAAACTCGAAAATACTTGTTTCCACAAGACTCCAACTACATGAACAAGCCTTATTTTGTTACTACGATGCCTTTCTCACATCAGTTGAACCATAGAACTATAAAGACGCATTAACTCAAGCATGTTGGATTGAAGCAATGCAAGAGGGGCTTAATGAATTTGAACGTCTTGAAGTCTGGGAACTCGTTCCTCGTCCAGATAAAGTGATGGTTATTACTTTAAAATGGATTTACAAGGTGAAACTTGATGAATTAGGAGGAATTCTAAAGAACAAGGCTCGTTTGGTTGCTCGTGGTTATCGTCAAGAAGAGGGAATTGATTTTGAGGAATCCTTTGCTCCAGTGGCTAGATGACTTCAAGATTTCTTACTATACATACAATATAAATATAAATATATAATAAGTAGTCCCAAAATATCAATTATAAAAGAGTGGGTAAGTATTCCGTAAGGCTTTTAAAAGGAAATTACTTTTATCCAAAGCAAAATCCCAAAAAACCTTCCCGGGTCGTTTCCCGACGAGGTGCGAATTTGAAAATCGAGTATCGTTTGAGAATTTATTCTTGAATAATCACAAATTGGATTTGGTTTTCTAATTCTACGGGAAAAAGCAATTAAAGGGCAAGCTAAACTAAAAACGAAAGCAACTACGAATTAAAAACGACAACGGGAACGTAAAAACGCGACATAAAAACCTAAATCCTAAAATTTTAACCCTACGAATGCAAATTTAATTTTTAACAGTCCTAAATGATAAAAGAAAATTTTCTAAAAAAGAATTTTAATTTTTTTGACTTTTATTTTGTTTATTATGAATCAAAGTCACTTTTAATGAAATTAAATGATTAAAAATACTAAATTAATTCCAAAAAATCTAAAAAATTCAGGGAAAGTAGATTAAACAATGTAGAATGCAAGAAAAATAAATAGGGTGCAACAGCTTATAACCATAAGCTGCTAATAAGCTAAAAGGGCTTACAAGGCCAAACTAGCTAAAAAGGGTTAAATACCAACTTCTGCACCAAGTAGACAGATTGCCCTACTGGGTGCAAGATGTTAAGGCTTTGTGTGTTAAAGGGGGAGTGTCTCTGGGTTTCGAAGCCTTGCTAACCCCTTGAACTTCCCCTCCACCCCAATGTTTATTTTGCACAACTTTTTAACAACTTTTTTTAATATGGCTAAAAATAAGACATCTTTTTAAAAAAACCCCTTGGACTCAAACCTTTATTTTAATAATATATTTATTGGTAAAATCACTAAATAAGTCATAGAAAAGTAGTTTGAAATTAAGCAGAATACTAAAATAAAAAAAGCTACCCTTACACATTTTAACAACTTTTGTCTAAAATGAAATAAAACCTTCAAAATAAGCTTGAATAAGCTTCAAACTGACCAAATAAGCTCAAAACATGCATAAGTCAACTTAATAAGCAAATGCATACCAGAAATAAGCATAAGTGAAAAGCAGAAATGTTCAAATAAGCAAATTAGCAAACTGGATGGCAAAATGGTAAATAGAAGGCAGTCTATGAAGCTACTTTCAAGGCTTAATTAAAAGGGCTCAAACCTAAACTTAAGGGCTGAAATTTTAAAGAATATAAGCTTATACTACAAAGAGCTTATAAAATAAAAATCATAACCTAAATCATACTTAAGCTTATCTAAATTTGATTCTCAAAATGGACATTTTAAAACTAAAACTGAAACCTAAACAATTTCTATGACAGATTTGATTCAAAACTTACAGACCACAAGTGCAAGCCCCTAAAACTCTATTCTATTGCATATTTGAAACAACAAAATGAGCATAAGCAACAACTATAATGCATTCTAACATAATCTAACATAAAAGCTTTTTGACAAACTTATAAAACCATAGATTAAAACCTTAAGTACTAAGAACTTTGAAAGAGAGTTTTTAAGATGTAGAAACTTATGAAAATAGGTCCTAAGGCTTAACTTAAGCTTAACAAATTGGGTTTTTGAAAACTAAAAGGCACTAGCAGTACTCACTTATGGTTAGTTCTGCTAAGCCAAACCACCCTTTAAATCCCATAAAACAGATTTATTAAAAGCTAAAACAATAAGACTTGCATCAACTAAATCACAATAAGCATAATCAACAAATAAAGACATTTAAAAAATGCAAAATATGCACAAATTTAAGCAATAAATAAGGCAGATGAATAAATGGACTTTGAAAATATAATTTAGAACCTACAAGAACCTTACTTTTGGTAAAGAGTTAAGCACCCAAATCAGCTATAACTCACCTCAAATGGCTTTATCAATAAGCAATAACCCATGCCATACCACAATAAAACCATTCTACCATTGCTTTTAAGATTTTGGGTGATTTCTAAGTAAATAGCACTTTAAATAACTAAAACTAGAAAGTTTTCAATTAGTAATAAGTATAAAACAGCTTATAAGAGAGTTAAACAAGAGCTTTTAATAGCTTATCAAAGATTTTAGAACACAAAGTAACATAAACTTAAAAGGAACAGATTCTTAAAACTTAAAAACTTCAAATTTCATTAAACTTAAAAACAGATTACAAGACATAATGAAATTTAAATGCATAAATTAACACATAAGAAAATAAAGCTTGTAAAGGTAAAAAACTAGATAAAAAAAACTACCCCCTCTGAATGGACCTTACAAAGGTCCCTATATATGAGAAAATTCAAAGCTTGGGTTCTTGGACTTGTTTTCTTCACTGAAACGAATGAGAGTGTGTTAGTTGTGTGAGTGATGTCAAGAATTAATCTCCTCAGCCTTTAATCTTGATTGTTCTCCAAGTTCATCATATCCAAGCCATCCATTTCATGTGTCTTCAATCACGCTCTCTTGACGAATGGGGATTTTGTAGAGGATTGTCAACGGTTTTTGTTGTTTATGATATGGGAGGGTTGATGGGAGAGTGATGAGGTTTGGCCAGGTTTTTGTGGTAAAAAAGTGAAAGTGAAGGAGAACAATATCAATGGCGTGGAAAATCAGATAAGGTGTTTGTGTTTAACGGGTGTTAGCCCTATTTTCCTTATGTGTTTGTACCGTTAGTCCTTTTGGACTGACACTGTTAGTCCTTTTTGACTAACAGTGTGAAGGGGATAAGGACCTTTGGTGTAAATGGGTTAAGAGGTTAATGGTTAAGTGTTTTGGGCTTAATGTTGGGCCGGGTATAATTTAAAAGGGTTTAGGGCTTATTTATTTTGTAAGACTTTTTAGATAAAGTCTTAACGGGCTGACTTGGCCTATTAATTTGGGTACGGGTTGACCCAATAAGATTTCTTCGTTTTCGGCTTCGCCTTTGACTTTGACTTTTTGACTTTGACTTTGACGCTCATTTCATTCTCGTGCTCGGTTTTGTTTGTTTTGGATTTGTTTTTGTCCTTTATTGAATATCCAGTACCTGCACAGTATATATAGCAAAACAAGCATATATTTGATATTTTATATCCGTTTTTGGTCATTTGGAGTCGTTTTATTAGGTAAAAAGTATGTGTATTTAAACACATTCCAAAATCTCCCATACTAAGATATTGCTTGGTCCCCAACAGTCTGCATGACATAAGTACAACATTTAGAGAACAAGAATCTCAACCCCCTTACTAATTACCATCGAAAAGATAGCTAAGTGTTCATCAAGGAGAATTAAAGAAGCACTAATTTAAAAAAGCCCCGTTTTGACCATTTTTAAAAATCTACACTTATTACCACACATATTTTTGTATTTTTCCTTTTTTCTTATTTTTTTGGTACTTTTTCTTTTTAAACAACTAACTCGAATGTATGGACTTTTGTTATTTTCATAACTTTAAGGGTCACATAATAAGAAGCACTTTAATCCTAAAATGCCCAAAATGATAAATTCATCGTCCCCAACTTTTCACCCGTCCCAAACCAAGCTCAAAAACAAAATCACTTTTAAATATAAGTTAAGATGCTAACACTACTCATACTTGTAACTTGTGAACTTCGCTTCGCCTGGCAATTAATATATCTAGTGATGTACTTATTTCGAATTTCAACCATGGATCAACCTTTTTAAAAAAATTGCAATATTTCTATGCTTCACGTTTCACCCAAAAGTAATGAGTTTGAAGGCGAGATCATCCATAGTAGCACTTTCATCTCCGCACACATGTGAATTCCCAACCATGGCGCTAAGTGATCCATACTTTTGACACCCCACAAGACAGTATCGAGACTCACGAACCTTCGTTCAATACCTTGATTTCCCGTTTATACATAAAATCACAAACTTAAAATGTAATAGTCTTAGTTCAAAAACATATTTAAATTTAAGGAAAAGAGATTTTCCCATATATTTATAAATCACCGATTTATTACACTTAATATAATTATACATCCCTTTAAAACTAAGGAAAATCCTCGACCTTTAGAAGCTGCAACATCGTTGTGAGCAGGCAGAGAACAGCAAACTTTTATCAGTCTCGAAAATTACTATGGTGCTATTAAGAATACTGCAACATCGGTTGTGAGCTGGCAAGATGCGGTAAACTTTTATTAGCCCACAATTTTTATTATTATTATCTCTTTTTTCATCATTTTTTTATATATATTACCATGATATAGAGAATATTTTAGAAAATTTAAGTTATTAATTAACTAAAATTAATTGACATCGACTATACTTTAACAATATTGATTGTAAGTTTAATATTCGAAGAGAGCATGTAATATTATTCCTTTAGTTGTAAGCTTATTGGGATGAAAAGCCACAAACTACACTTATGAGCTCTTAAGATTTCCAATTAATCCTTGTTTAGCATCTAACTCATAATTAACTCTATCATTTCTCGTTCTTCAAATATTTAAAGTTTTAATAAAAAGATCCGCGAATGCTTAATCTAAAAGTTAAGGGACAACAGAGCCAACACGCTCGAATCGAGTCATAAATTATTCTTATTCTACCTGAGTAGGAAAAGTCAACATTGTAATAAAACACTTATTTTATTTAGAAAATTTTTAAATTTTTTTCATTTTTTGGGTATTTTGGTAGTAAAAACGAGATTACGTAAAAACAACGGTTGCATGCACATTCAAATCGAAGCACGCCCCCCATAACTAAGAATTAAAAAGCCACAAACTACACTTATGAGCTCTTAAGATTTCCAAATAATCCTTGTTTAGCATCTAACTCATACTTAACTCTATCATTTTTCGTTCTTCGCAAAGATCCGCGAATGCTTAGTCTAAAAGTTAAGGAACAAGCTAGAGCTCAACACGCTCGATCGAGTCAAAATTTATTCTTATTCTACCCAGCAAGAAAGTCAAAATTATGACAAAACACTTATTTTGTTTTTGAAAAATTTTAATTTTTTTAATTTTTTTGGTATTTTGGTGGTAAAAACGGGATTACGTGAAAACAATGACTGCAGGCACAATCAAATCGATAGATCCCCCCCATACTAGAACCAAACATTGTCCTCAATGTTTTAAGAAGTTTTCTACGTAAATCCTAAGCCGTTTATTAAGTATGCTTAAAGATAAACGTTAGTCGATAAGATTAGGATATTGGGATTCCCAAAATAAAGCTGAGGATGTAAAACTCGAGTGAATGAAGGACAAAACCGCGAGCACGAGAGTCATCATAATCCGGGAAATCCTGGACAATAAACCACAAAACACAAAACACAAGAAAGTTAGAGGCAAGCCTCATCACAACAACACACTTATTCATTACTAATATTATCATACTACGGATAAGCATGGGTTGCCACCCACGAAGCGCTTATTTTTGTTAACCGAGTCTTGAGCCTGACTCGATCCCCCCATACTTGAGATGATCAAGGGGGATAGAAATGGAGATGATGAACACCCAAATTAGAAGTGTTCTCTCCATGAATCATCATCGGGCTTTCAGAAATAAGCTGGAAAGCTTTAAAGCCCCGATGTGATGAAGAAGGAGGAGATTTCTCCTTTGAAGCAAGAACACCGTGATTGAAAACTTTGTCATCATTTTCGGATGAAAATGGAATTAAAGTATCAATCACGGGGGAAAGAGTAGCAAGAAATCTCGTGGATTTGACTTCAATGCATATCCCCGGATCGTAAATCTTGTTTCTATCTCCGGAAGGAGAAGAATCATTAAGATCGGATCCGAGATCATTAATAGAAGGAATGAAGTCGAAATCCATATGAAGGGCGGGATGGGTGGGCAAAATATTAGGCACATCCACGGGGATGTCTTCCACCACATCAATGGTTGAATCTCCCGAATCGGGATAATCAACATGAAATGATTCGAACTCGGGAAGGAAAGTAGAATTATCGTCATCTTCCGAGTCGAAATCATCACTCTCAATACCCGGTGGTATTGAGTCGTCCGGACCAGGAAATATATCGATCTCTTCCCTAAGAGAGTCACTATCCTCAACGGGGATAGGAAATGTGGGAAAAGACTCGATGATCGTATCAGAATTAGCTTGAAAAGCTTCCGGTGGTCGGGGAGATGAATTATCATACAACAATCTCTTAATAAAATGAATGTCTTCCTCAAGATCAAAGTCGGCTTCATTAATTCCCGGTGGAATTAAATCATTATGAGCGAGTTCACCGGAGAACTGCTCGAGAAGAGAATCAATCATAGAAATGATCGAAGCATCAATCTTAACGGAAATGATTTCTTCATCGAAAAGAGGGTTCAACTTGGGTTTTGGATGAGGTTCTCAACACTAGACTTTATGAATTCGTCCGATTCCGTTTCCGGAATTGTGTCAAGATGCTCGTTCTCCATTATGAGAGAGTCAACGGGCTCCTCGGTTGATAAAGCGGGTGTGATTGCAACACACGGAGGAAGTCCAGAAATAATAGTATCTTTCAAGGGAATGTTCTTTCCCGTCATCCGGCATCATCGTTAGCAACGTAGATTCTTCCAATATCGAGCTTTAGCGATTGCTTTCTTTAATTCGTTAAGAGCGTAATAGAGAATCAAAGAACCGCAGTTAGCGTCGATCTCTACACCCCGCACAGTACGAGACCGCTAAGTTACGATACGGGGGGTCCCTTGGAAGCGGCGGCCCACCTAGCTCTGCTTCTGCAATACTCCTATCTCACCATCTTTGCTTCCAACCTTTTCTCTCGGGCTCCCCTACTTTTCTTCTTCCTTCTTTGTATATATTGACCAACCATAGCCCATACGATGTCAATTGCTCCTTAAAGTTATTTTGGGAAATGAAGAGCTCATTTTGAGCTTTGAAGATTGGATTATTAACGGTATATTGCGGGGTTGAAATTGGTCAAAACCAAAATAATTAGAATCATAACACGGATTAGGTTCGTAATAATTCATCGGTTGACATTGAAAAGTCTCGTGAGGACCCCCACAATCTTCACAACAAGGATATTGTTGTGGAAAACTCGGTGAAGTTTGTGGAAAATAATCAAAGTTTTGATTGAAACACGGGTCCTGATTGTAGACAAACGGGACTTGAGGTGGACAATCGTAACCATGATGGGCATCGTTCCCACATAACTCACAAGAGTATGGCACGTATTGGGGTTGTGGAGGTGGGTTAAAAACGTTAGGAGAATCATTGACAAAATTAGGAGTGGAATCATAAGTGAATGAATTTCCATCTCCAGAATAGCATGTCGGATCGAAACTTGGCAAAGTTTGTGGGAGCTCATCAACGGTTTGATTGTTGCATGGTTCCGGATTAGAGATAATCGGAACTTTCGGAGGACAATTATAACCATGATGAGCACCTTTCCCACAAGACTTACAAGTGCATCGTTGACAAAAGATTCCATCTAACGAATCACCACACTCGTAACAACAATTGTGGTCAATATGTGGAGGACTTTGCGAGGAATTTTCACCGGGGTCCTGTTTGACAACGAATGGCTCTTGAGGAGCATTAACAACGTTGGTATTGTCATTGGATGACTCGGAAGTATCTTGAAGGTCTTGGAAAATTCCATTTTCAACACAATATGTAAACAAATCTTCCTTAAATTTCTTTCGTAAAAGAGCACATCCACGACAATACAGACCATCAACCGGGTTTCCACACCTTGCACAATTCTGAGGGGGTCGTTGAGACGAGTCGGGTGTTTTATTAGGATCACGAACGATCTTGTCTACGAGACCCCCTTTAGAACAACAATAGTCTGTAGTGTACAAAGCTCCACAAGACGAGCATTCTTTAATCGTGTAAAGGGGATTTAAACGATAGTCGAATGACGCCATAAGAATTAAAAATAGAGGGATAAGAAGAAGAATTAAATGACAAAGAGGTTAAAGGAGATTATTTTTGGATTTTCGAGTTTTTTAAACATCATATTTTATTAACGGACAAAACGAGATTGAATAACTTAAACCGATAATCAACTTGCTTCACGGTAACTCTTTAAAGAGAAAAACGCACAAAGGAGCGGAGGAGTAGGAAAGCGCGAAGCTATTAAAAACCTTTCTCCTTTAGGGTCGTAGTTCGTTGGAACGACCCTCCTTATACCCCTCTTATAGTTTGTTTATCTTTCAAAGGTGAACCGTACCTCGCAAGTGACACAAAAGGCAAGTTTTAAATCTTTGGTTCGGGAACTTATTATGATAATGTTCCAATTGAGAACATTATATTGATGATATATTTTTTTTTTTTAACAAAAACAAAACTTTCAAAAATGAAAGGGTCTTCAAATCACGATCAACAAACTTCAAACGAGAGAAATCGTAATCACAAATCCCCAGGCAGCGGCGCCAAAAAACTGTTCGTGTTGAATTTTATATACGTAATAATAAAAATATAATATGATGGAATAGTACCAATTTACCCTTGGGACAAAGGTTTTTTAAAAGGAAAATCTTCACAAAATATATATATTATAATACGTTATATAAACCGGGAAGTATGATTTTTTCGGTCGTTATTCCCCAACGATTCGTGAAATTGAAACCCCGTTTGATGTTCAGACAATGAATTGAATTGAAGACAAAGATTGATTTAATTATCTACTTTTAAAAATTTAACAAATTATAAAAATTAAGCACGAAGACAAATAACCGGAAAACAAAATTTAACTAAAAACGCAAAACGGGACCCCTAAACGGAGGTCAAAAACCCTAAATTGCTAAAATTAAACCTAACTTAAATTTTCTTTTTAAATGGACTCTATTTGACTAAAAAGTAAGTTTAAAAAGAAAACTAGAACAAAAACGGAGTTGAAATGAGCATTAAAACACGAAAAAAAAACACGAGAACGGGAACGAATCCCGTTCTTTAAAAATCGAAATTTTGCAAATTAGACCCTACGAAAGCAAAACTAATTTTCCTATGAACTTTATGATAAAAGAAAATTTTCTAAAAAGTATTTATATTTTTTGATTATTTTTCTATTTTTTATGATTTTTTAAGTTTTTTAATGAAAATAAATGTTTAAAAATAACAAAATATCTATAAAAAATTCTATAAAAAAATACAGAAAAATAGCTAATAATAATTAGATCCTAGGAAAAATAAGCTTGAGATCACAGCTTATAGAATAAGCCACGAAATAAGCTATAACAGCTTATAAGGCTTATTGGCTAAAATGAGTATAAGAATTAAATTGTGTAAGAGTCTAATGAAAAGACCCAGAGGCAGTGGTGTGTGTGATGTTATAAAGGTGTTGAGGGTTGTGTTGAGGCGGGGTTCGAGTCTAGCTCACCACCAAGATTTCCACATCTCCTTTTTTTTTGAAAAATTCTTTATAAAAGCCAAAGTTGTTAATGCTCCTAAAAAATAAGCATTTTAATAAAGCCAACTTTTTATGATAAGACCTAAATAAGCTAGAAACTAGCTGAAAAGATGATAGATTCACTAAACTATATTTTTTTTGATTTTTCTTAACCTAATAATCTAAAAAGCCTACTATAAGCTAGATTATGTTACTATTAAGCTAATTCTAACCTAAAAAGCTAATTGAACAAGAATAAACACACAGAATAAGCTATAAGCAGTATTCAAATTATGGAAATTATGCAAAACACTTAAAACCAAACAGGCCTTAAAGGCATTTTGAGCTTAAAAATAAGCTAGCAAATAAGCCCCCTATGAAGTGAAACTTGGTTTTTCTAAAAACTTGGCTTAAACTCTACTAGAAAATGCTTTTCAAAAGAGCTTAAAGCAATTAGAGCTTATTAAAAAAACTTGTGAAAACAGACAGCATACTCACAAATCAGTGAACACTGATTTTTGAAAAAGGATAAATACCATTTTTGAGCTTAAATTCAGATGTTCAAAAGAGCTTATAATTCAAAACAAATTTGAAACATGTAATCTATGACTTAAAAACTACTTGTAATCCAAAATTCAAAATCTAAAAACAAAATCTACCCTCTGAATTCAATGATTGAAAAAGGAACTTTTACTTTTGACTACCCTGGTGCAGAATGCAATTATAAAAGACTCAACTTGAAATCCTACTAATGCAGGCCTAATGCAACAATCCTAACATTCTTTAATCACAAAACTAAGGCCTACAAAAAAAACATTATATTAGTATAATTCAATTAGCATAAAAAAATCTTCTATGAGTGTTATAAGCTCACAGATCCAAAGCATTAACTAGAACAACTTATGTAACGTGATTACATTTTAACTTCTTTGAAAATTTCAACCCTCTAAACCTTACTTAATGATAATCAAACTCACGATTTAAGACTTTAAGAGCCACAAAACTGTTCTATCTTGTGATAGAAAAATATATTTTGCAAAACACCCCTTTTCATTTTTAAAATTCATTTAAGCTTGCAATTTTAAGCCTCTAATATTAAAACTTTATAACCAGATATTGATCATCTTATATCTAATAATTATGATCTATTTTATACACTCAAAATAAGTCAGAAACAAAGTCTATAATCTTGCTAATATTTTTTTTGTTTTTTATGATATTTTATGACAGATTGGAGAAGTAACTAAGATCTAAGCATTATAATCATGAAAATAGATAATCAACAACATTCATAAGCATAATAACACATATATAAGCACAAGTAAGCAAACAAATAAGCAAAATAAGCAAATCTAAACTAGGAATTTTAAAGACAGAAAGAGTAATTGAAAACTTACAAATGGACTTAGCTAAACAAAGGCAATTAAGGCTCAATGAGCTGTCTACAAGCTCCAGCTTATCCTTGGAAAAGCTGTAAGGGTCCCATAAGCTCTTCCAAGTTAAGCTTATCATCCAAAATGCATAGATCCATATAAGCAAAGGTAATAAACTGATTTTATTGGTTTAAGTATATTAAGAGCTTATTAATAGCTCAATTTGAGCTTAGAGACTCAAAGAGCTTGTATGAGCTTATTAGTAGCTTATGAAACAGTAGCCTAATCATTTGAGAGAAATAAGAGCTTAAAAGTGAAAACAGTTTATGAAAACTAAATGATGATTTTATTAATGATTAAAAACGGATTACAATACTTAATAAAAGGAAATTACAAGAGCTTGAAAGAAAATTACAATTTTAAACTAAAAAAGTTACAAAAGCTATTTTATAAACTAAAGAAAAATTGCAGGTAAAGAAGATTAAAAGAAGATCTCTTGTGTGAGAGAATGAGGCTTTATATAGCCATCAACTGAAGCTTCTAGGTCCTCATTGCCCCCCCCTCTTAGCCCTTCATTATCTCACAATCATTGGATACTCAATCTTGTCCGTAGGATCACTCTTTAGCTCACACGGATTGCCAGCGTAGAAATCAGTGATGTGACACCTTGTGCTTGTTTTGTGAGTAGCTTAAGTGTAAAAAATCATTCCCCGTGGGTTTGTTGTCAGACCACGTGTGATTCTCTTGTGGGTTTCCACCAATGAGAGGGCTTGGTGATGTATTACTTTGCCACGTCAAAACTTAGCACTTAAATTACCCAACCATACTGTCAATTTAACTTTGCCTCTTGATTTGAGCTTGAGGTAATTAGGAGAAGACAATGAACAGTAATAACTAAATTTCGCGCTGATTTTTTTTATAAAAGGTTTTGTTTGACTTTTTTATTTACCGGGGTTATAAAATTGTTGTTTGGGCTCATTTGTAAAGGGATTGAGGCCACAGGAGGGGATTAAAAGGATAATGGGCCTGGCAAGTTTTGGTCTTTATAAGATGTTATAGGTATCTCATATTTTTGTTGTTAACTCTTATAACTAGAGTTAACACCGTTTAGGGTTTTAGGGGTCATTTTTGCAATTTGGTTTTCTTTGGAGGAATTGATTTTGGTTTTTTTTGGGTTTTGTCTTTTAATGGGTTGTCCATGTTGACTTTTTGATAGCATTCTCCCAGCTCTTTGTGTGCTCTTCCGTTCCTGTGTTCGTAATTGTCCGGTTTTGACCGTTTTCTTGTGATTTTTGCAATATCCGTACCTACACAATCACAAAGACAAAATAGGCAATATTCAAGCATTTTAAGCAAAATTTTGTCTTTTTAGGGCCATTTTTGATATAAAATGGATATGTGTTTTCACACATATCAGTCATCCGTCGGGAAATTTTAGAAAAATCCTTAATGAACCGTCGGTAGAAACCGGCTTTGACTAGAAAACTCCACGAACACCCTTAACGGTGGTGGGATGAGGTAATTAGCCAATCCAATCGACTTTGCTTTATCAACCTTCAATCCTATTTTTGGAAATTCATTATGACCAAGGGTCAATGCCTTCCTTAACCATAAAATGACTCTTTTCCCAATTTAGACAAAGATTGGTGTCTTCACACCTTTGAAGCATCTTGTCTACACGAGAGAGGCAATTTCTGAATGAATTCCCAAAGACCGAAAAGTCATCCATGAAGACTTCCATCGTTTTTTTGATCATATCATGAAAGATAGCCATCATACATCTTTGGAACGTGCCCGGTGCATTGCATAAGCGAAAGTCATGCGACGATAGGCGAACGTTCTGTAAGGACACGTGAATGTTGTCTTTTCTTAATCATGAGGGTCTATGGGAATTTGAATGTAACTCGAGAAAACAATAGTATTCGTTTCCCGCCAATCTCTCGAGCATTTGATCCAAAAACGGTAATGAAAAGTGGTCTTTACGGGTGACTTCATTTAACTTTCGGTAGTCAATGCATACACGCCAACCCGTAACCAATCGAGTCGGAATTAACTCATTTTCATCATTTTAAACAACGGTAAAGCTACCTTTTTTGGTACGCAATGTGCGGGGCTTACCTAAGGACTATCCGAGATCGGGTAAATTAATCCGGCGTCAAGAAGTTTTTCAACCTTCCTTTTGATGACATCGTCGGATTTTTGGGATTCACCCGTCTTTGGTGTTGGACCGCCTGTTGTAGTCCTCTTACATACGAATCTTGTGGGTTCAAAATTATGGTTAATAACCTTGATGTCGGAGGTTTCAAGCGATGTCTCACTTGTGTGACTTCAAAACCTTTATGAGAGCGCTTTTTCTTGACACTCAAAGTCTTTAGCAATTTGACTGGGTTACTCTAGTCGTTACTTTCTAAAAAATGTGTATTCGAGATGAGGAGGGTAAAGTCCTTGAGTTCGGACTCGGGAGGTTCATCAATGAAGATTTTTCATCTTTGCTTCACAAAACTTAAGTTCCTTTTCGACATTTTCAAGCAAAATAATTTCCTTGAGTGGGAGGGGGGGATGGGGGTAATGATGGATCATCATTGAGAAATGATTCAAGAAAGAAGAGTGTCCCCCTCCGGGTCATAATTAAAGAGTCATCAAACGTCTGTGTGAAGTTGGATCCATCTTAAGAGCGTAGGAAAGCTATTGGACTTCCTCGAGAAGAAATCACTTCCCCCGAAGGGATGTGGAGAGTTTGATCGTCAAAGCACTAATTGTCAAACGCAACGACAATCGTATACAATCCTCCCCGGCAACGGCGCCAAAATGACAATGAAATAAATTCAACCCTTTATATATATTAAATATAATAAATATATAAATATATAATAAGAATAAAAAATCTCAATGTAGAAAATCCGGAAGTATGATTCCCGGAAGTATGAATGTTACGGCTTCTTTTCCAACACGAAGAGTTAATTCTCCTACGTAAACATCAATCAAGGCACGTCCGGTCTTTAAGAAGGATCTCCCAAGAATTAGGGGAACTCAGGGATCGGCATCAAAGTCTACGACTACAAAGTCGGCCGGGAATTAGAACTTTCTTACTTTTACGTAGACATCTTCGGCGATACCGATCGGACGAGAAATTGACCGGTCCGCAAGTTCAAGAGTCATACAAGTAGGAGTGAGCTTCGGAAGAGAAATCTTTTTCCAAACGGATAATGACATGAGATTAATGCTAGCGCCAAGATCGGCCAAGGCTAAGCGCTCATCCATTCTGGGAAAATCACACGGTATGAGAAATTTGCCGGGGTCTTCAAGTTTTTTGGGTAACTTTTCGAGGAGGACCGCCGAACAATGCTCATTTAAAGGTGTTATTGCTAATTCAAACAATTTTTCTTTGTTGCTAATCAAACTCTTAAGTGTCAAAGCAAATTTAGGTATGAGAATTAAAGCTTTAGCAATAGCGAAACTAGTCCTATTAAAAATAAGAACCAAATTACACGTGCCCCAATGTCCTGGGTCATTGAAAACTTCTGGATCCGCTTCAGTAAGCTAACCGCGTCTGCCTTTAATTCCTCCAAGGAAGAGAAAGAAAATGGGAGAAACCCATATCCAATAGCTGCACATTTATCCATATACTTACCGCGTTTACGCTGTGCAGCATCAATCACCGCCCGACCTGGTACGAAATTAGCCATCCCGGTTTGTGTCAAAGGTGAAGATCCAATCAAAATCCACAGGATACATTAATCTCTTCCACGAGGTAAGTAAATATCTACTGGACATAATGGTTTGTCACGCCCCCCATCCAACCCGATATCAACTTCTTTACCAGCTGAAATCCCAACCTGATATCAACTTATTATTATTATTATTATTATTATTATTATTATTATAAATCTTACTTTATTAAAACTAAGAGATTTACATAATAGTGGAAGTCGAGACTACTATCGCGTTGGTACATACTTCTTTAGCTATAGCAAAAGAATAATCTATTAAAGATATGTACACGCATGAGCCCAATCTTTTGAGTAATATAGAACATCTTCTAGATCTTCTCCCTTTTGGGCAAGGTAAACCGCCTATACTTCTCTAAGTCCCCAAAGAAAAGGAAATGAAATCGAAGAAAACCATATCAAGAAACCACACACTAATCCTCATACTTGACACGTTTATGTTGTGCCGCATCAATCACCACACGACCGAGCATGAAATCAGCCATCCCAGTATGTGTCAAAGGTGAAGACCCAGTCACATCCACACATACATCAAGTCCTTCATCTCATGATTAAAGTAACAAATCCGCTGGATGTAAAGGTTTGCCACGCCTTGATCCAACCCAATATCAACTTTCTTACTAGCTGAAATCCTCGGTCGATAGCAGATGTCAACAAGGGTTATCTCCGCACAGCATTATGACGATGTTTAATACCAACACACAATACAACATGGTCTCCATAAATATCCGTAGCCAAAACCCTCGAGCAAGTTGAACAAGGTTTTGAAATAGAAAATAAGGGGACAACTAGCCGATAACATAACACACAACGGTAAGTCTTACCGTTCATAGTCTGTCCCAAACCTCAAAACTGAACCACCTGAAGCCAATCAGAAGTGTGATCTCCCAATTGAGATTTCCATAGCCATATGTCGAGGAGATAAGGAAAATGGTTGATTTGTGCATTTTTGGTAACCCGTGTGAACTATATATCTTCCAGTTTCTTCATGAGTTTAGGGGAAATGATCTCACTTGAGTCGCTCAAAAGGCCAGTCTTCATAATCGTATTAAACACATACAAAGCATCGTCAAAGGTAGGCCCAGAAGGTACAATACGAGCCTGTCGAAGCAGCTTAGTCTGCAAGCCAGTAGACTGCGAACGTGACGCAAAAAAGGCATAATTCAAAACATCACCTACAAAAAAAAAAAAAAAAAAAAATATATAGCACCGACCCCACAAAAGCAAGGGTAAAGTGGGCAAGGCTCCATTGACAGTCGACAAATCTTGGTCAAAAGGCTTTAGTGACTATTCGCTTTAGAGTAGGAGCAAAGAGCCAGATCAAAAATGAACATTTGCTTACTCAAAGACCTCGGAGGGGGGATGTACGCATAGAAAAGTATAGCTTGGAAATACCCGTACAAGAACGAAGAAGCAGTAACTCACATTGAGGATCATGAATCTTGGAAACTGCATCCATAAGTATAACACCCCCATTTTGACAAATATAGCAGCGGAAGCTAATCTGGGGAATTAATCGTATAACTGTCGTAATATTAGAGAAATGAATCGTTAAAGAGATGTTCTTGGAAAATTTAGTTATCATTCATTTATTCATCCGAGTTTTACAAAAAGAGAGGTCCCAACATCTAGAAACATAAAGTTTGAATGATAACAGTTTAGCCATCTTCAAGCCCGTGCCACTACGTGCCATGTGATGCTCAATTACCTAAGATATAATGCTAAATAGTCAAACACATTAGTTGAGGTGAATTCATAGGTTTTATGATAAACAGGTCTTGAATACAAAGGTCATATAAACAGTGGGTTACGGTTGTTATTGACACCCATAAGTGTATAATTCCTAATGAGTATTATTTTATTTATAGAAAATAGTATTATTGCCTTAAGCTCATGACACCGAGGCCTTGAGAAAATCAATAATCACAAGTAGTTGCCCCAACGGGTGCCTTTGCTAAACACCTGTATAGTGATTCAAATGAAGTGCGTTTGGTTACCAGAAAGTATAAGTACACCAACGAGGAAGTTCAGTCTCAAATAGATCTATTCACAGCATTCGCGCTTACTCCGAAAAGTAATTAACGGTTCATGATAGTGGGGTCTTAATGGCAAAAGTAGGACTTAGGAAATAATATATCAGGATAACATACAGTTGGGAAAACACTTATATTCATGGTTTATAGCATGTATCCCCCTCGCGGGTTTATAAAACATTAGAAGATTTAAAATGCGAGGCTATGAACTCACCTTAACAGAGAAATCTGATTGATGGCAAAAGTATATCAAGTGAAAGTAACAGCCTCGTCACGCAACCTGGGGTAATATGTCAAGTCTTAGTGTGATGGTTTATGTTTCAAAACTTCATAAAGTTTAACGTATTACTTTGATTTATTAATTTATGAAAATATTGTATCACTGTTCGGGCTATCATAATCCAGAGGCCATGTAGTATCGTTTGAGGAGTCAGGGCACTTTAAATCGTAAACCCAGCAAACTCAATCAAAACAATATAACCCAATTGGAAACCTCACATGAAATTCCCTAGTAACGTGATACGATAAGATTTTAAGTTTCTTCAAAAGCTAGTCGATGATAAATTATGTTAATTATATAACGTAAATGCGTCGATCGTTGATTAATAGCGATAAATGTATCGGGTTTTAATAAAATCGAGTCTTATAATATTAATATATATTTTTATAATTTATATAAAAATATTATATTTTATATTTTTAAGTTTGCAAAAATGGCAATACTAGTTTATAAACTTTTACACGTTTAGTCCTTTATATATAAAGTATATATAATTTAAACCTTTAACTTTGAAACTTGGAAAACGATAAATGTGTCGGGTTTTAATAAAATCAAGTTTTATAATATTTATAAATATTTTTATAATTAATATAAAAATATAATATTTTATAAGTTTGCAAAATTGGCAATATATACCCCTGTTTTATAAACTTTTACAAGTTTAGTCCTTTATATATAAAGTATATATAATTTAAACCTTTAACTTTGAAACTTGGAAAAATAGGTCCTTATAGTTATAACTTTGAAATAACAACATTTTCAGCCCCTTTAGTTATAAATTTCAAAAAGTTACGATATATACCCCTTGCATGGAATACTTTTGCAAAACAAGTCCAAAATGCCATACAAGCTTATTTTAGGGTTCCAAATGATATTTGCAGGTTATAGCTTATTAGTATAAGCTAAAATAAGATGTTTTAACGTAACGAAAGTTTAGAAAAAGGATTTGTTAGCTAGAAAAACAAAACAGGTCATTTTTAGGGTTTTTTATCAAAAACACATGGGTTTGAGGATTCAAAGCTTCAAACAAGAGTTAATATATGATATTAAGAGTATTATGAACATTATTGTACAGAATATAATCTTATGGAACAATATCTTAGGCTTACTTGAGCTAAAATGGGTCAAAATTAGGTTTTCGGGTTCGTATGCCTAGTAACGACTTCAAGGCTTCATTTTTCTTGATTCTTGGCTTCTATTCTGAGCTTAGGGACTTCTCTTGATCTTCTATTGCTGCTATGGAAAGGTTAGAATTCCATTTGAGGGTATGAGATGAGATGTGTGGGATGAAATGAAAAGGGTGCTTTGGTTCGTGTATTTATAGGGTGAAAACACCCTTGGTGCTCAAGTTTTGAGTTTGATTAGTGTCAAGGATAGTTAAGGTGACTAAGAGGGGCTAGTAGGATGAGTCTTGAGAGCTAGAAGAGTAGCAATGAAAGGTGGAAGGTGTTTTGGGGGTCACGGCTACAAGGAGGTGACAAAGGGGCTTCTAGAAGCCTTGGTGCTTAAGGGTGGTGATGGAGGTGCTTGTAAGCTACTTGGGAGGCTGCTTGGTGATGTCATAGAGGTGCTTGAGGTGCTTGGTTGCTAGCTTGGGTGTAAAAATGGGTCAAAATGGAAAGAAAATGGTGTCGGGTTGGTTTTTCTTTTGGGTTAGGGTTTAGGGTTTTAAAATGTGGATTAGGGTTAGGATTAAGGGTAGATTAAGGTTTAGTATTAGTGTTAGGATTGATATTAGGGCTTAGGATTAAGGTTTAGGGCTTAGTTTTAGGTTTAGGGTTTAGTTTTTAGTTGAAAGTGAAATTAGGGTTTAGGAGTCATGAACTAAGTTCTTGTACCTTGTGTTAAAGTAGTGTAAAGTGTAAACATGGTTTAGAAGCTTAAATGACCTAATTAGGTTTTTAGTCATTATTAACTTGTACATTGAACTTAAATGAGTTATACATTGACTTGGAGGGAAAATATGATTCAAATATTGTGCATTGTACACTTTTACATATGTTTGAAGACTTACACATTCATTTTATATGTATACATTAAATATAATTAAGGTTTTGATGTAAACGTTAACGTATAATGCTTGTTTTGATATAACATTTTGAAAAGTATGTTAAATGGATAATGTACTTAGTAAAAATGATATTAGGATATATACTTGACATATTAGGATGTTTATATGATATAAACATAGATATAGATGGCATTGATAGAGGTTGTGTAAGCTCGTTTACTTTAGAGATGCAAGTTATGTTGCATAATGAGATAAAGCAAAAATTTGCCCTGTAAGAAGGTGATATATTTATAATAGATGGATATTACAGTGCATCTAATTTAATAGATGGATATTTACATTGATGAAATTTGTGGGTTGTTATAGTCTCCCTCCCTTAAAAGAAATCTCGTCCCGAGATTTAGTTGGATGCCAGAGTGATGTTTGACTGTGGATGTGGATACTTGGCACGAATTTGATCTTCGCGTTCCCATGTAAATTCTGGTCCTCTTTTAGAGTTCCATCTTACTTTGACTATAGGAATACGACTTTGTTTCAGTTGCTTGACTTCTCAATCCATAATCTCTACTGGTTCTTCTACAAAGTTGAGTTTGTCATCGAGCCGAAGCTATTTCAATAGAATGACAAAGGATTCGTCAGATAAGCATTTCTTTAGATTAGAAACATGGAAGGTATTGTGGACATTACTGAGCTCTTCAGGAAGCTTAAGTTTGTATGACACTGGACTAATCTGTTCAAGGATTTTGAATGGTCTAAAGAACCGGTGATTAAGCTTTCCTCGTTTTCCGAATCGGATGACACCTTTATGATGTGATACTTTCAACATAACACGATCTCCAACTTTAAATTCTAAAGGCTTTTGCCTGACATTGGCGTAACTTCTTTGCCAATCTCTTGCAGCCTGCAAGCGTTGTCGAATTTGCACTATCTTTTCAGTGGTTTCATGGATTATTTATGGTCCTGTAAGTTGAACATCTCCAACTTTGGCCCAGCAAACAGGTGATCTGCACTTTCGACCATAGAGTGCTTCAAACAGTGCTACCTTAATACTGGCATGATAACTGTTATTGTAAGAGAATTCCACCAATGGTAATTGTCTTTCCCATCCTTTTCCAAAGTCTATGACACAGGCTCGAAGCATGTATTTGAGTGTTTAGATGGTTCTTTCACTTTGTCCATCGGTTTCGAGATGATATGCCATACTCATGTCTAATTGAGTACCTAAGGCACTTTGTAGTGATTGCCAAAATCTGGATGTGAAATGACTATCACAATCTGAGATGATGGATATTGGCACACCATATCAGGAGACTATTTCTTTGATGTACAACCTGGTAAGGGTTTTCATACTATTTATCTCTCAGGTAGGTATGAAATGTGTGGATTTTGTAAGGAGATCGACAATGACCCAAATTATGTCATGTCCGTTTGATGTTTTGGGAAGTTTTGTAATGAAGTCCATTGTTATTCTTTCCCATTTCCACATAGGAATCTCTGGTTATACCAGTAAGCCAGATGGCTTCTAACATTATGCCTTAATTCTAGAACATGTCAAACATTTTCCAACATATTCCGCGATGATTGCCTTCATGTTAGGCCACCAATAGAGTTCCTTTAGATCCTGGTACATTTTGTTAGAACCTGGGTGAATGGAATACTTTGATTTATGAGACTCATGCATGATTAAGTCTCTCAAACAACCAAAAAGTGGTAGCCAACTTTGATTTTTGATACAACGAGTTCCATCACGACAAATTTCAAATGATTTGTCCATCCCTCGTAGGTTTTCGGCTTTGATGTTTTCTTCCTTGATTGCTTTGATTTAAGCTTCAAGGATTTAAGTTGGTAATTTTAGGTGAAGAGTCATGATCAATGATCTGATTCGGAGTGGTTTGATTCGTTCCTTTCGGCTTAAGGAATCTGCTACGACATTTGGCTTTCCAGGGTGATAACGAATCTTACAATCATAATCTGCAAGCAATTATAACCAACGGCGTTGTCTCATGTTCAACTCCTTTTGATCAAGGATGTGCTGAAGACTTTTATGATCAGTGAACACAGTACATTTGGTGCCATACAAATAGTGTCTCCAAATTTTAAGAGCGAACACTATTGCTCCTAATTCTAGATCATAAGTGGTATAGTTTTCTTTATTAGTCTTAAGTTGTCGGGATGCATATGCAATAACCTTCTCTCTTTGCATTAACACTGCTCCTAGACCTTGATGGGATGCATCACAGTAGACAACAAAATCGTCATTTCCTTTGGATAATGCTAAGATTGGAGCTTCACATAGCTTTTGTTTTAGCAGTTGAAAAGCTGATTCTTGGTCTTCTCCCCAGATATACTTCTTATTTTTATAGGTTAATTCAGTCAATGACTTTGCAATTTTTGAGAAACCTTAGATGAATCTTCAGTAATAGCCGGCGAGTCCTAAGAATTAACGAACTTTCGTGGGTGTAGTAGGAGATGCCTAGTTCTTAACTACTTTAATCTTGGCGGGGTCAACATGAAGTCCTTAACTATCAATTAGGTGTCCAAGAAATTGCACGATACGAATCCAGAAATCACATTTGGAGAACTTGGCATACAACTTCTCTTTCTTGAGTAATTCTAGGATTATTCTCAGATGATTTGTGTGTTCTTCTTCGTTACAAGAGTATATGAGAATATCATCGATGAACACTATCACAAATTTATCCAAGTATGGTTTACACACATGATTCGTGAGATCCATGAATACAGCAGGTGCGTTAGTTAAACCAAATGGCATCACTTGAAATTCATAGTGTCCGTATCTTGTTCTGAAAGCAGTCTTAGGAATATCTTCATCCCTCACTCTCAATTGATGATAACCTGATCTTAGGTTGATTTTTGAGTAGACACTCAAACCTTGAAGTTGGTCGAATAAGTCATCAATTCTGGGTAATGGGTAACGATTCTTTACAGTAAGTTTATTCAACTCCTGATAATCGATACACATTCTGAAAGATCCGTCTTTCTTTTTAACAAATAAGACAGGGGCTCCCCAGGGTGAAGTACTTGGTCATATAAAA
The DNA here is from genome assembly GCA_026074375.1 of Tanacetum coccineum. NCBI lineage: Eukaryota > Viridiplantae > Streptophyta > Magnoliopsida > Asterales > Asteraceae > Tanacetum > Tanacetum coccineum. Next base: position 28,421 of record BQNB010057122.1, read on the forward strand.
CCTCGGTCTGACAATTCTTGAAGTTGATTAGATAGTTCCTGCATTTCTGAAGGAGCTAATCTATAGGGTGCGCGGGCTACAGGCGTTGCTCCTGGAATTAAATCGATTTGGAATTCTACTTGGCGAACGGGAGGGAGGCCAGGTAGATCTTCAAGAAAAACTTTTGGGAATTCTCTAACTATAGGAATATCTTATAATCTCTTCTCGTCTGACTTCTTCTTTTTTGTTACTTAGATCGTTCGATTTTTATACAAGATATGAGATTTAGTCGGGTCTTACTTCGGTCACCTCGAATGATCAAAGTTTCATCGTCAATAGGAATGTGAATGACTTTCTCGTCACAGAGAATTTTGGCATGATACTTGGACAACCAGTCCATACCGATGACAACGTCAAAACTACCGAGTTTAATTGGCATGAGATCAATTTCGAAAGGTTGATTTAACAAAGTTAGGGTGCAACCCTGGATAACGGTGTTTGTGCTTACTAGGTTTCCGTCAGCCATTTCGATATCGTAAAAGGTATCTATTGTAATAGGCGGGATATTTAGCATAGAGGCAAGAGATGTGGATATGAAGCTTTTATCGGCTCCGGAATCAAATAATACTCTAGCTAAATGCTGGTTTAGGAGAAACATACCCGTAACTACGTTCGGGTCTTGATGAGCTTTCCTATCCCTTAGCATGTAGGCTCTTCCCTGGGCATTGATGTTGGTCTTTCGGCACTGATTTGTATAATGCCCTTTTTCTCCACAGGCATGACAAATAACAGTCACTGGTAGTTGATTACTTCCAGTGGCTGGCCTCTTGTTTTGGCAGTTCTTGGTCAAATGGCCCACCTTGTTGCAAGTATTACACTTAACAGTACAAGGTCCGGTGTGATGGAGATCACATTTTCTACATAATGGGAGGTTTCCGGCATACCTATTGTTCTCAGCAGGAGTGGCAGCATACGCTTTGACAGCTTCTTGCCTTTGGTTCTGTTGTGGTTGGTGATTATTGTAGTGGTTGTTAGAGTTGGTGTTATGGTAGTTGTTGTTGTTGCGGTAATTATTGTTGTTGAAAGTTCTTCTGTCGTCAAACTTTCGTTTATAATCACTTAATACTTTCACTGGAGCGTGCTTTGTTATCTGATCCATTAGCCTTTGGGCTATGTTAATGGCTTCTTCTAAAGTTTGAGGTTTAAAGGCGGTAACATTTCCTTTAATACTTCTAGGTAACCCTCCGATGAAGGCTTCCAGGAGTTTCTCGGTGTTTGGTATCATGTTCGGGCATAGAACTGCTAATTCTTGGAATCTTCTAACGTAAGGTTTGAGATCATTTCCCTTTACAGTCAGATTGTAAAGTTCATCTTCCATCTTTCTGACTTCAGTTCGACGACAATCCTTGTTTGTTAAGAGCCTTTTCAATTCAGTCCAGGTGATCTGATTGGCTTGATCTACTCCCATAGGTTGGGCGTATGCATTCCACCAGGACAAGGCATCATCAGTAAGGGTACCAGTAGCAAATGTTACTTTGTTTTCCTCGGCACATTTGCTTTGAGAGAATACTGATTTAGTCCGTTCAAACCAGCGGATAAGGCCAACTGCTCCTTCCGTACTATTGAAGTAGAAAGGTTGACAGCTTATAAACTCTTTATAGTTTTCCGTTTTTGCTACAGGAGTTCCAGTAGGTCTGGTGTTCCTGTTAGGATTACTAGTACCTGCTATTGTTGCAGCTTGTGCTTCCAGAGTCGTAGTGACACTGTCAGCAATTAGTTTCTTAATGGTAGCTTGAGTCATGGCCGATGCCTCAGATGTTGACGTCCTTTTGGGAGGTATTCTATCAACATAAGACAACACATAATAAGAATCATATCATAAAAATGATTAAAGTGCAAAAATAAACATTGTCACAATAGTGATATCAAAATCATAAATAATTCATATCGAATAAGTATCTATGATTTATTTAGAAGTCAGGGTATGATTCATGATGATGATGACGGAGATGATGATGCAAGAGAGATAAGTCGGTATTATGAAACAACAAGGTATATAACGGGATTGCCATTGTATTATATCATGAACAACTTGCCTTTGTACTATACATAGTCAAGATTTGACAAGCTTTTTTATTTATACCACACATCTCGTGGCTAGGTTCTAATAAAATCAATAACTAAGATCTAATCTAATAGTCCGATGGTCCTTCTTGGCTGATCTTGAGTTCATTGATGGCATTCAGAAGACTTTCCTTATCTTCTTGATGACGAATCTGGATATCGTTGATGATGTGTTCTAGATCAGTAATTCTGAAGCGAGCCAGAGAAATTTTGTGGTTATTTCCCATCTGCTTCTTCTGATGTTTTAGAAATTTGGAGCACCAAGCTTTTTGGGGAAAAGTTTTTTTTCCTTTTTTCTTCTAGATTGTCAAAGTCTTATTGGATAATCACCCAACCTTTTTCGAGTCCTTCGATTTTGTCTTCTATGTATTTAATACGGTCGAGAGAAAGTTCATCTAGATGATTCAAGATTTCCTCAATTTGCTCCTCGTGACGTTCCAGACTTGTCTTACGAGAGCTTTCTCCTATCTCAAAGTCTTGAGGTAGGCAGAAGTAGATGAGGAGAACAACCTAATGTCGTTGGTGGTAGGTAGTCTTTCAGGAAGAAAGAATTCTTGAGGATTAAGCATTGATGATTAAGGTATGATAGTTGGAGGTGGGATAGGTGATTTTTCAGCATAGAATGCTTGCATAACTTTCATTTAGAGATCATCATGAAAGAGAAAAAGAGTTGGTGAAGCTATGGAAACTACACCAAATGGAGTTCGAAGAGCTAGAAACTTATTTCCCGTAACGCTAGACATAGTCTGATAAGCCGGATAAAGACCTGAAAGTATTGGAGGAAAAAAGCATCCTCAATACCGAAAGTAAGATGGTTGGGAGAAGACATCGTTCTGTTAATAACCCAGCAGTAAATAACATAAGTTATTTATATAATAGTATAATAGTTATGTATCTTTACATACTATATCGAAATGTAGTGCACGGAGACCTACATGTCTAGAAAAAGAAGAAGTAGTTATATTTAAGGTTTCAACCTTGTATTCCTTTATACCGTGCACTTGAAACCAATCTAAAAACACCCCCATTTTTACACATATAGCAGCGAAAGCTAATATGGGGTATTATTTCATAGTACAACAGTCATAATCATAGAAAACGAATCGTAAAGAGACGTTTTTGGAAAATTTAGTTATCATTCATTTATTCATCAGAGTTTTTACAAAAAGTGAGGTCCCAACATCTAAAAACATAAAGTTTGAATGATAACAGTTTAGCCATCTTCAAGTTCGTGCCACTCCGTGCCTTAAGTTGCTCAATTACCTGAGATAACATGCAAAAAGTCAACACAAAGGTTGAGTGAAATTCATAAGGTTTAATAATTAGTTTGAATACAAGTTCAATATGGGATAAGTTGTTTATACACCCATATTGTAATAATTGTATGCATGTACAATTATCATGGAAAACAATATTATTGCCCTAAGCTCATGACACCGAAGCCTTAGGTTAATCAATAACCACAAATAATTACCCCAACGGGTATCTTTGCCAAAACACCCGTAAAGTTATTCAAATGTGTGCTATTGGTTACCGACAGTATAGGTACACCAACGGGGAGTCCAGTCCCAAATAGATCTATTCACAGCATTCGCGCTTACCCCGACGAGTAATTAACGGTTCATAATAGTGGGGACTTAATGGCAAAAGTAGGGACTTAGGCAATAATGTATCAGGATAGCATAAAAAAAATACTTGCATTCATGTTTTATAGCATGTATCCCCCTCGCTGTTTATGAAACATTTAAAAGATTGAATGCGAGGATATGAACTCGCCTTAACAGTAAGGGAAACTGATTGATGGCAAAAGTCATATGAAATTATAGTAACGGATTTGTCACCCCAACCTGGGTGAATATGTCAATCTTATTTTAATTAGATATGTTTTATGTTCATAATGAAAATATCATTTTGATTGGATTTATTATGGAAGTATCATATCACTGTTCAGGCCATCATAATTCAGAGGTCATGTAGTAAACGTTTGAGGAGCCAGGACACTTTAAATCGTAAATCCAGCAAACTCGTCAAAACGTATACCCAAATGAAACCCCTTACATGAAGCTCCCTAGTAATGTGATACATTATAGTTTTAAGTTTCTTCAAAGCAGAAAATATTTTTTTTTTATATAATTAATATAAAAATATAATATTTTATAAGTTTGCAAAATTGGCAATATATACCCCTGGTTTATAAATTTTTACAAGTTTAGTCCTTAATATAAAAAGTATATATATTCCCCCCCCCCCCCCCCCGGGGGGGGGGGGTATATTCCAACCCTATTAATAACTTGAAACTTGCAAATAGGACTTATATTTTATAACTTTAGGAAAATGACATTTTCAGCCCCTTTAGTTATAAATTTCATAAAGTTACGATATATACCCCTATGCATGAAAACTTTTGCAAAACAAGTCCAAAAAGCCATGCAAGGTTATTTTAAGAATTTAAATGAATATTAGCAGGTTATAGCTTATTATTATAGCTAAAATAAGATGTTTTAACGTAACAATAGTTTAGAAAAAGGATTCGTTAGCTAGAAAATCAAAACGGGTCATTTTTAGAGTTTTTATCAAAAACGCATGGGTTTGAGGATTCAAAGCTTCAAACAAGAGTTCATATATGATCTTTTAAACAGAAAGTATTAAAACATTATTGACATAATATAAGCTTATGGAACAGAGATACATAGGCTACTTGAGCTAAAATAGGTCTAAAAAAAAAAAAAAAAAAAAAAAAAAAAAAAAAAAAAAATAAAAAAAAAAAAAAAAAAAAAAAAAAAAAAAAAAAAAGAAAAAAAAGAAAAAAAAAAAAAAAAAAAAAAAAAAAAAAATAAAAAACGAAATGGGGTTTTCAGGTTCGTACGCCCTATAACGACTTCAGCTTTGTTTTTCTTGTTCTTGGCTCTATTCTGATCGTAGGGACTATCTTGCACTTTCTATTTGCTGCTATGGCAAGGCTAGAACCCATTTTATGGTATAATGAATGTGTGGGATGAATTGAAAATGGTGCTTTGGTTCATGTATTTATAGGGTGAAAACACCCTTGGTGCTCAAGTTTTGAGTTTGTTTAGTGTCAATGCTAGTTAAGGTGACTAAGAGGGGCTAGTAGGATGAGTCTTGAGAGCTAGAAGAGTAACAATGAAAGGTGGAAGGTGTTTTAGGGGTCACGGCTACAAGGAGATGACAAAGGGGCTTCTAGAAGCCTTGGTGCTTAAGGGTGGTGATGGAAGTACTTGTAAGCTACTTAGGAGGCTGCTTGGTGATGTCATAGAGGTGCTTGAGGTGCTTGGTTGCTAGCTTGGGTGTAAAAATGGATCAAAATGGAAAGAAAATGGTGGTCGGTGGTTTTTCTTTTCAGTTAGGTTAAGGTTTTAAAATGTGTAGTAGGGTTTAGGATTAAGGTTGATTAAGTTTAGGATTAGTGTTAGGATTAAATTAAGTCCTAGGATTTAAGGTTTAGGGCTTAGTGTTTTAGGTTTAGGGTTTAGTTTTTAGTTAAAGTGAAATTAAGGTTTTAGGGTTTTTTGTTTTTTAGGTTTAGGGTTTAGATTAGGTTTAGAATGATAGGGGTTTAGTTTTAAGTTTAAAAGTCTGCATTAAGTGCTTGTACCTTGAGTTAAAATTGGTGTACAGTTTAAACATGGTTTAGAAAGCATAAATACCTAATATATTTCTTATAATCACATTCCTTCTCAAGTTGATGCGTCAGTAAGAAGTTATATGTCTGGACATATTCTTCATGTTCAACCAGTTCAATCACAAATACCCTCTGTTCCAGAACAACAATATCAACTATATCTCTCTATGAAAGCTGATCCTCAGTTGCAGCAACAAGACATAGCAATATGCCTAGCACTTCAAATGAAGTTTGAGAGTCTTCAGGTACTACAAAATACATGTAGAACTTCTGCCGTTCGCCTAGGAGATCAGGACGATCCTCATGATGATGCTCATCCTGAGGGGGAGAATCGTGCAAAGCGACAGAAGACTTCTGAGTATGAAGCATATGTATCTGGAGAGTCATCGTCTGGACAGGTCAATGAAAATGAACAAGGTCCATCAACTTCAGGAAATCAAGAGCAAAAAGACGATTATGATATTTGGACTGAGTCTTATGCTTCAGATGATGATGAAATACCAGCGAAGCAAATGTCACAAGATATTATGGAAGAAGTATCACTGACAATTGATGAAGCAAAATTAAAGAAAATGGTTGATGTGATGTTGAGACAAAGATGTACTTCAGGAGATGAGCATCAATATCACATTAATCAGATGAAGAATTTCCTAAAAAGTAACATTGTTTGGGAAAGTAGAAAGGAAATCCTTGTTTCTCTGCATCCATGAAAGACCACACCTCTAGTTCAAAGTTGTCAGAGAGATCCTGAAGCTCCAACATTATCTCTTATAAATCAAGACCTTTTGTATCTAAAGAAAGGAAGTTCAGGGCCTGAAAAGATAGTATTGTCACTTCACATGTTTCCTGCAATTATCTTTAATGATGATGATATCGAAGAACGAACTTCCCGATGGGTGAATAAGTGTGTTAAGAAATATAATCCTTATGCTCGATATGGTGTTGAACATTGGAAGAATCCTCATGCAAAGATCTTCTACGTAAGGAAACAGAAAGATCTTGGAAAACCAAAGGAAGTGATTTATTCGAACTCAAAGATCATTCAAGTTATCAAGACGTACTGGGAATTGGGTCATGAATACAAGTTTATCACATAGATAGTTGCAAGAAAAGATAATGAGTGCATTGTGTCGATTATCGAGCCTGATTACAAGAATCTCATTAAGAATGATATTGAGGACATGTATTTGCTGGTTATGAATGGCAAGGTTCCTGACTATGCAGAAACAGGGTTGCTATTGTAACACCCCCATTTTTATAATATAGCAACGGAAGCTAATCTGGGGTATTACTTCATGGATACAACAATCATAATCATAGAAAACGACCC
>BQNB010057123.1:0-35303 GCA_026074375.1 Tanacetum coccineum
AGCGAGGAAGAGAGTTCGAGCATTACCATCAGGCCGTCTTGCATCGAGGTATCCACCGGATCATTCTTCATCAGACCATTTCTCATCAGATGACTCTTCATCAGATTCTCCATCAGATTCTTCATCAGGTGATTCTCTACCAGATTCTTCATTTTCATGATTTCATCCAAGGGTTCTTCTTTTGACACACCAGTTACTATTTCTGCGGGACCATCTCGCAAGAGGTGTAGGTCCCTTGCTACTTTAGTACCGTTAGCTACACCCACACCAGAAGCTTTGTCTCCCGTGCGTGCCGACCTGCTACCATCTCGTAATAGGATTAGAGGTTCTATTACCGCATCTGATTATGATAATTGTACAGAGGGGAGTTATGAGGCATACGCTGAGCCCGACATTGATTTGATGTTTAGGCAGACATCGATGATGATGCTGCGGCTGCTGAGACTGCAGCGGCATTGGAGGCTAGTATTGGGATTGAGGCAAATGTTAGGGTTGAGGTTGGTATCGGGATTGAGAGAGAGGACGAGGTCGAGGAGGAGGCCGAGTCTAGGGATAAAGGTACCATTGAGATTGGAGTCGATAGGGTTTCAGATATTAAGAGTGCTCAGAGAGAGCAGGGGCGTAGGATGTTGGCTGCTAGTGAGCAAAGAGCCGGTATGTTAGAGAGGATTGAGGTGTTAGAGAGGGAAAACATGAGGCTGCGAGGGATGTTGTGTGTTGAGAGGGAGCGAGTTGACATTCATTGACTTCATATGTCGTATACTCAGGAGGAGTTGAGGCAAATTCACGTGTCTCGCTACTATGACCTGAACTGATTTCAGGAGTCTCGAGACTTTCGCTATGAGGCGTTTGGGTTATCGCCCTTAGGCTTGTTCCATAGTGATTTATGTATCGATCGGTAGTGTAGTAGCTAGTAGCTAGTAGCTAGTAGTAGTATTGTTAGGAATCAGTACCGTCTTTTGGGAAAATTAATGTAACTAATTATTATTTAAGTTATGAAATCTATTTATCTATTGTTATTTTCCATTATCTTTTATGTATTGTGTTACTATTTACTTCGTCTTGGCATAACTTGAATTCATTATGATTCTTTATCTTCGTGTGATATAACCTAATTAGTTCTATCTAACGTTTATGGTGATCTTATCTCACCTAAAGTCTCACCGTGTTTTATATTTTGTGATATAGAACAATGCCTACTACTACACGTTCTCGAATGACACCTGCTGTGATTGAAGAGATAATCGAACGACATATGGCGGAAGCCTTGGAAGCTTACTAGGCTAACAGAAATCGCGGACCCACAATGGAGAGTGGGGATGAACATGAGGATGATAATAGGATGAAAATGGAAACGATAATGGTAACGGGGATTGTCTAGGAGGAGGAAACAGAAATAGGAATCCTAATGTGAATGTTGGAGGTGTCGTGCCCGTTACCCGTGAGTGTACTTATCAGGATTTCATGAAGTGTCAGCCACTTAACTTCAAAGGGACTGAAGGAGTCATTGGGTTGACTAGATGGTTTGAAAAGATGGAGATTGTGTTTCACATCAACAATTGTCCACAGAAGTATCAAGTGAAGTATACCTCATGCACTCTACAGAATAGTGCATTGATTTAGTGGAACTCTCATAAGAGAATAGTTGGAACTGATGTTGCGTATGCCATGTCATGGAAGGCGCTTATGAAGCTGATGACTAAGGTGTATTGCCCCAGGAATGAGATTCAGAAAATGGAGACTGAGTTATGGAATTTAGCTGTGATGGGAAATGATTTGAATGCCTATACCTAGAGATTCCAAGAGCTAGTTTTGTTGTGCACTAAGATGGCAACCGAAGAGGAGGATCAAGTTGAGAAGTTTATTGGAGGCCTTCCGGATAATATCCAAGGTAATATGATTGTTGCTGAACCCACAAGACTCCAAGATGGAAGTCGAATTGCAAACAACTTGTTGGACCAGAAACTGAAGGGTTATGCTGCTAAGAATACAGAAAACAAGAGGAGTTTTGATAACAATTCAAGAGACAACCGTGTGCAACAACCACCCCTTAAGAGGAAAAATGTTGGTGGGCAGAATATGGCAAGGGCATACATGGTTGGGAACAATGAGAAGAGAGGGTATGCCGGGCCTTTGCCCTACACTAATAAGTATAAGCTACATCATAAGGGGAAATGTACTATGAAGTGCACAAATTGCAAGAAGGTTGGGCATATGGCTAGAGATTGTAGGGCTGCAGTTGCTGCAATCGCTGAAAGAGCCCCAAGAGTGAATCAGAGGGTTGTGATCTGCTTTGGGTTTGGTGGACAGGGGCACTATAAAAGTAATTGTCCTAACTCAAGAATCAGAATCATAAAAACAAGGCTGCTAACAATGATGCTCGTAGGAGAGCTTATGCATTAGGAGGAGGTGATGGTAACCCAGACTCCAACGTTGTTACGGGTACGTTTATCCTCAATAATCATTATGAATATATCGTATTTGACTCTGGCGCTGATAGAAGCTTTGTGTTGACTACATTTAGTGCATTAATTGATATCACTCCTATTGCGTTAGACGTTAGTTATACTGTTGAGTTGGCCGATGGAAGGATTGCTGGATCCATGTTGGGTTCAGTTCCTGAGCCCTTCAGTCTTTCAGTAGATTTAAACATAAAATCCCCTAAGTGTTTCTTAAGCTGAAGTCTTTCAGTTTGAGTCGCTGAAGTTTCTTCAGTGTCAGCTCTTTAGGTCCTTATAAGATTGGGAATTATCTTCACTTCAGTATATGCAGCTGTACAGAAACTGAAGGACTCTTGGAAAGAGCTTCAGTTCAGCTTAGTTGACAATTCCAAGCTGAACATTATTTATCTCCCTAATAGAAGTTAAAACGTGTTATTTCACTTCTAGAAGGTTTACAAGGCGGGAAAAAGATTGCTTTATGTCAAAAGTAATAAAGCAATATCCTTGGGAAATGTTACTTCTAATGTTGGTACAAAAGTATAACAACTTTCCTTAAAGGACTGTAGCTAGTACTAGAAAGAAAACTGTTGGGAATAAATCTTCACAAGAGTTAATACTGCCAAGGTATAACTAACAGTACTAATGGAGTTAGTACTGCCAGTACATACTTAGTACTGCCAGAGTTAGTTAATACTGCTAGAAGAAAGATTAATACTGCTGATGGTCAAAGCTGCTGACTTGGAGATAAGGATGCATGGAGATAAATAAGGAATGTATATCTTTTATATTTTAGGAAGATTTGTATGTGATTATGATTGATAGTTATCTTGTAAAGGACTCCTTGTGGTGTATAAAAGGAGATCCTAGGTTAAGGTTTTATATACGCATACATAGACACATACGCTTAAGAGATAGAGAATACATCTTAGAGAAAGATTGTAATAGCTTCAAGGTTTGTAACCCTAGTACTATCAAGAGTACTCGTATTATCAATAATATTGAAGCAGTTTGTGATATATTCATTGTTGGTACTGTTCCATTGCTAAATACTTCTAGAGTATCAAAGTGTAGATTCCGCATACACTTTGATATACAAACAAAGTCTCAATTATTGTTATTTTGGATTCATCCAAGGTAACAAACACTTTACTATGTAAAGAATCGATCAAGGCGTGGGATCAACAAGTGGTATCAGAGCCTGTGCTTTGAGAAACTTTGATCTAGAAGTAATGGAGTTGGAAAACACTCAGAACAATGCGTTGGCTAAGCTTCCCATGCTCAAACTCGGGGAGTATGAGATGTGGGAGATTAGAATTAAACATGCTACTATTAAAGAAAAGACATGTAAAAAGAATGATGTAAAGGCAAGAAGTCTACTGCTCATGGCACTGCCCAATGAACATCAACTTACCTTCGACCAGTATGTTGATGCTCAATCAATGTTTGCTGCAATTAAAGCTCGATTTGGAGGCAATGAAGCAACACAGAAGGCTCTGTTGAAACAACAGTATGAAAACTTTAGAGCTTCAAACTCAGAATCACTTGATTCTATATTTAACAGGCTTAAAAATCTTGTTAGTAGATTGGCAATTCTGGGTGTGGTTACTCCTCCAGAAGATCTAAATGTAAAATTCTTAAGGAGCTTACCTTCTGAATGGGATACACATGTTGTAGTTTGGATGAACAAACCTGATTTTGATACTATAGGTTTGGATGATCTATACAACAATTTTAAAATTGTTGAACAGAAGGTTAAGAGATCTGCTGGTGTAAGCAATGATGATAAAAACTTGGCATTTGTAACTACTTCAGGTGCGAGCAGTACTAATAATATTAATATTGTTAACCCTGAAGTTAGTACTGCTACCACAAAGGTTAATACTGCCAGTACTGAAATTTATACTGCTAGCTTTAGTGATGCCACAGTATATGCCTTTCTATCCACTCAACCAAAAGGGTCTCAACTAGTTCATGAAGATCTTGAGCAACTTCATGATGATGATTTGGAAGAAATGGATTTAAAGTGGAATATGGCACTATTAAGCATGAGGGCAAGAAAGTTAGGAAAATCATCATTGATGGAAGCAATACTGCTGGATATGATAAGTCAAAGGTAGAATGTTTCAACTGCCATAAAATGGGACATTTTGCCAGGGAATGCAGAGCACCCAAGGAGTTAAAGACCAGAAATTGGAATCAAGGTAGGCTCATTCTAAGTACGTAAAAGATTGAAGATGCTTCTCGAAAAGGCATGTGTGCTATACGATGGTGGCTGGATTTGATTGGAGGTTTACATGCTGAAGGAAGAGATTCAGGTTAAACATGGCTCTTATGGCATTCTTCTGTTTTGAAGGTAACAAATGATAAATCTTCGTTCTAAATCTTGTTTGAAAAACTATGAAGCTCTAAAGAAAACAGGATGGATGATTTGCTTGTCAAATTAGATGTTACTGGTTTTAATAGCTTTTTACATACAAAAGAGGATTTATCATTTTTAGAAGGCTAAATTTCTTAAATATAAAGAAATGAAGTCCTTTTTTCTGAGGAAATTGCTTTGCTTAAAAGAAGGTGTGGTCACAAAGAATATCAAATGGGATTTATTAGGACTGAACTTGAAAAGGTTAAACAAGAAAAGGAGGGGTTTGAGTTTAAGATTGCAAAGTTTGAAAAAAGCAGTCGTTATAAGGATTAGTTCAGAGGTTAGAAAGTAAGATAAATGAAAAGCATAGAAAGGGAGTAGGTTAGCATGCTGTCCCCTCACCTCATCCTTTGATTCTTAGACCAACACCTTTAGACTTATCTTATTCAGGTCTTGAAGAATTCAAACAACCTGAGGTAAATGAGTATGGTCCTAGGGATTCTAGTTTAGAGGCCTACCACTGGTTGCTGATAAAGAGTCGGATTAATTCTACGGAGAATACTATGACTCTTTAAATACAACAAACAGACTTGATTTCTAAAAATAGCTCTGTTATTGTCTCCACTTATGGCAGACAAAGTTGGAAAGAGAAGTTTTTCAGTCCTGGCTAATCATGTTAGGGAAAGAGAACTTTAAGAAGCTAGAGAGAGGAATTAAATGATGCTCCAATTATTGTAGATTGGGGTGTATAATGAGGAGGGAAGAAGTTGTGCCTTTTCCCTAAGGTTTGAAAGAAAACTGTTATTACCTACTTGCTAATATGAACAGAGTTTGTTAAACCTGAAAAAACCAGTTAAGAAGGTCAGTTAGGTATTGACTCGTCACTAATAGATTATATATTTATTATATATATATATATATATATATATATTAATATACAAGTAAAACAATCATACCGATACCTTTGGCTAAGGATTGGTCAACTATTCTCAAAAATAAATATTATAACCGTAACCGGAAGTATGAGTTCCTGGGGTCGTTACGTCCAACGAGGCTAGAGTTGGAAAATCGAATGCGATGATGGATGATGTTTGAATATGACAAGGTTATGATGTGTTTTCTAATTTATACCAATTAAATTATATCAAAAACGATTTAAATAAAAACCTAAAAACAAAAGCTAAATAACTTAACCTAAAACGGGACGAAAAACGGGGGGAGGGTCAAAAAACCTAAATTTTGCAAATTAAACCCTAGAACATATTTAAAAGCTAAAATAGATTCTAAATGACAAATAACGAAGTTTTAAAAAAACTACATTAAAAACGGAGGAACACTGCTACTACTAGCAGCAGGAACAATGCTACCAGCAGGAACCACTACTAGCAGCAGGAACAATGCTACCAGCAGGAACCCTTTTATACTAACAGCATGAACTATAAAGTAACTATAAAGCAGGAACTATGCTACCAGCAAGTAGGAAACAATCGCTTACCAGCAGGAAAACCTTACATGTTTAACAGCAAGGAACTGCTAAAATTAAAGTTTTTAAAAGCAAAATGCTTTTTCAGTCCTTTAAATATAAAACCTTTTGAAACAGACTTTAAACAGCTTAATATTTAAAGCTAAAGTTGACTGACTTTGACACCACCATGACTTCCTTGTTTTGAACCGTTTGACTTACTACCCAAACACCCCTTTTTAAATAGCTTAAAGGCTGGTTATAGCTTATTAGGGTGGATTTAACCATGGGATTCAAATACAGTAATGCTAAACATACATAAAGAACATTTATAAGCAATTATCAACAATAAAATAAGCATTTGAAGTAGCCTAGAATTCAAAATAACAGTTAACAAGCCATTATTGACTGAAAATTTGTAAAATCTTGCACAATGAAATTTAAACTTATAACACCTATATTTTAAGCACTAAACTTCAATAATAAGCATAAATAAGCATACACTAGAGCTGTAATACGCAAAATGCTCAAATATCGAGCATAAAAAGTGGAACTTGAGAACTTACCAAGGCCTTGTGCTCTAAACCAGGGCAAATAAGCTATTGAAAGTCAATTACAAGCTAAGCTAATTAGGGATTAAGTGGTATAGGTCAATAAAGCCATCCAAAATTCGGGGCTTATTCATCCATAAGTACTAGATGGTGGTATTTTTGAGGGATTTTCAAGTACAAGTTCAAATTTTACTTAGCTTATTGACTTGTTAAGTGAACATAGCTTATTAATAAGCTGTTTTAAGAGCTTTTTAACACATATAACGCATCATAATAAGCATACCAACTAAGCTTTAAATAAGCAAATGCTATAGATGAGCTAAAAAATGGAACTTGAGAAACTTACAAGCCTTGTGCTCAACAAGGGCGCAAATAAGCTATTGATAAGCTCAATTCTACAAGCTCCCGCTTTTTAGGAATAAGCTGTTATTTGTCCATAAGCCATCAAATTCGGCTTATCATCCAAGTACAAAGATGTGGTAATTTTGAGTGGATTTTCAAGTACAGTTCAAATTTTTCCTTGCTTATTGCTTGTTAAGTGAACATAGCCTATTAATAAGCTGTTTTAAGAGCTTTTTAACACATATCAAAGGTAATTTAAGGCAGTTTGACAATAAACTCAAAAAACGGTTAAAAAATTAAAAACTTCACACTTCATTTAACTTTTTAAAAAAGAGTACAAAGAACTTGCAATAAGCTGTAAATAAGCTGAAAGAAACATAAAAATGACTTAATTTAAAGAAAGATAAAGACTTCTACACTACTCTTCCTTTCTACTTACTCACAATAGCCTCCTTTCTATACTAGAGTAAGTCTTCAGCATTCTTTCTTGTGTTTCTTTTGTGAGAGACTTCAAAAGCCCTTATCCAGCCATTGATTTCTTTTGGGCTTCTTTGGTGTACAATCTCAGCCATTGAAGATACTGTGGTATAGGGGAGGGATTGCCAACTTGGACTTTATACAGCTGGGGGGGGGGGGGAAATAGTAGGGTGGTTGAAATGATTTATCTAGGGTGTCGAGCGGTTTTGCAGAGGAGAAGTATGGGAAGACATCCCCTAGTTATATCTGGGTTTTGTTAGGCGGGAAAGATGGCTTTTGGGGAAGTTGGCAGCTTTGTCCCCTCAAGTTATATAACTTGAATGCATCTTCTCGCCGGTTTGAGTTTTGCCTTGTCTTTTTAATTTTTTGTAATACAACTTTAGGCCTTGGCAGTTTTTAGCCCCTCAAGTTGTATTTTTCTTTAATGCGGATGACTCTTAGGACTTTGACTTGACTTGGTCCTTTCTTCCCTTGCTTGGATTTGGTTTGTTTAGGCTTTCTTTTGTCCTTTTCTTGAATATCGTTTCCTGCACAATACAAATGCAAACAATACAAATACAATGTTATTATTGGTATGTTTTTAGTCTTTTTAAGTCGTTTTTATTCGGTGAATGGTATTTTGTAATTAAGCCACATACCCAAATCCCCATATATAAGGCATTTGCCGTGTCCTCAACGCATTGTTATGAAGTAGTAAACATCAGAATACTAAGAATCTCGAACCCATTGATAATTACCTTGAAAAGTAGCAAAGTGGTTCGTCAAGGGGAAATATTGAATCAATAGCTTCGAAACAAGTCCCATTTTCACCATTTTTTATGTGTACACTAACTATCCCTAATATTTTTGGATTTTCCTTTTTTTTCTTTGTGAACTATGTCGACTTTCTTTATTTAATCAAACACTGGGATCATAGATTGAGAAACGTCCTAGAATTAATCTACGGATGTCCTGACGGATAACTTCATTGTCCCGATTTTTCACTAGGGATCCCAATAACCAAGCAATTTAACAAGATCATTTGTCAATATAAGTCTATATGTTAGCACTCATAATTATGACTTGTGAACTTTTAACTCTCAAATGCAATCTGATTAAATGTGTATAATCATTACAATCTAACCTAGGATCAACTTATTTTATAGTCGTATTCAAGTTGAATCAAGACTCAAAGCAACACTTATTAGACTTGAACTTTGATTTTAAAGAACGAAATTTTTATCCTGTAGAAACTTTTTGCAACATCTTCTTATATAATCATATAGTTCTTACAAGTAGGTATGTTGTTGCTTAGTTTGTAACTCCTACCATGGCCTCGCTCCCTAGTAGGATATTCACACCAACGACCGGTGTTCTTAGTTTGAAAAAACCCACCCCGTTGCTAGCGTTAGTGGGAAATCACATCAAAACTTCTTTTTATATGGCTAAGGATAAGTGTCTTAGTTTGAACCTACCTAGACCTTGCTTCCTGGGTGAGATATTCAATCACACCAAATCTAGAAGTAAAGATGTCTGTTGTTTGAACCCCCATCGTGGGTTAGCGGAGTGGGATATCACGACATCATCTTTGCTTGCTCCATTATACTCATAATGTATGCTACATTGGAGTATTTTCTAATATTCATGCATCTTTTGCTTTCATATTTATTTCATGCTTCTTTGTCAATTTTTAAAACTTTAAAATCATTAGAACATAATAAAAATACCTAGCCTTTTAAAGGAATCAAGTTACGAATTTGAAGCTTTTTCTAAAAACATCGATTTGCTTTAGTTGGAATTAAAATGAGCACGTATGATTAGGTAGATAGAAAGCTAATGGGGAAAAAAATAGCCACAAGTTACTCATATAAGCTTTAGATGTATCTTGCTCAGGACTAAACTTATATTTACTTATCACTTCATGTTCTTCACTTATAAAGCTTAGCTACAATTGAGAAACTAGCTAGGGCTCAACATGCCTGATCGGATCTAGCTCAAAAATTTTTCTCATTCTATCCATTCCAGGGGAAAATAAACTGGTGTGACAAAATACTTATTTTATTTTTGAAAATTTTAAATTTTTTCATTTTTTTGGTATTTTTGCAAAAATTTTGGTGGTTATAAAAACAGGATTGGTGGATGACAACGCTTTGCAGGTAAAAATCAATCAAAGATCCCCCACAACTAGAAACTAAACATAGTCTCGATGTTTAAATGGGAACTACGTAAATTAAGGGCCTTTATGAAGTGTTGCCAAAAGAAAAACGTTAGTCGATTAGATTAGGATATGGATTCCAAATTGAAGCCGAGGATGTTTTAAACTTCTGATAAAATATACAAGCACTGGGAGTCTTCACATTCTGGAAATTGGGACAATTAACAACACAAACACGAAACACGGGTAATGGAAGAGGCGAGCCTCCACACAACAAGAAAACACTTGTTTAAGGTCGCTATGCTTGACCCGTCACTTGAATTTATTGGTTCATGGGGAATGTCTGGAGATCTGGGACTACCAATTGTGGTACGTCCCCTCCAAAGTAGTGCTTCAAACGATGACCATTCACTTTGAAATTTGGCCCGGAGTTTTGGGATAACTCGACAGTGCCATATGGAAAAACTTGGGTTACAGTGAATGGTCCACTCCAGCGGGTCTTAAGCTTGCCCGAGAAAATCTTCAATCTAGAGTTAAAGAGGAGGACTCGATCACCGACGTTGAAAACGCGGTTTTTGATCTTGGAGTCATGGATTCTCTTTGTTTTCTCTTTATAGATCAAAGAGTTTTCATAGGCATGATCACGAAGTTCATTAAGTTCATTGAGTTGAACTTTTCTGTGATCACCCGCGGTTTTGATATCAAAGTTTGTATGCTTAAGGGCCCAGTAAGCTTTGTGCTCGAGCTCAATCGGAAGATGACATGCCTTCCCGTACACTAACTTGTATGGAGTACACCCGATGGGTGTTTTGTAAGCTGTGCGGAAAGCCCAAAGTGCGTCATCTAATTTATCCGACCAAGAGGCACGATTTTCGCCCACGGTCCTTTCAAGAATTCGTTTCAAACCACGATTGGATACCTCAACTTGTCCACTTGTTTGTGGATGATACGCGGTGGAGAGACGATGAGTGACTCCGTATTTAAGCATGACCTTTGCAAATTGGTCATTGCAAAAATGGGTTCCGCGATCACTTATGATTGCACGAGGGGCACCGAATCTGGCGAAGAGAGATTTAAGAAATTTGCAAACAACTCGGGCGTCATTGGTGGGGAGCGCTTTTGCTTCAACCCATTTTGATAAATAATCAACGGCCACGAGTATATATTTGTTCCCTCTTGAAGACGGGAATGGCCCCATAAAGTCAATGCCCCACATGTCAAAGATTTCGCAAACTTGGATAGAGTTTTGTGGCATCTCATCACGTTGCGAAATTTTGCCTTGACGTTGACAAATGTCACATCGGGTGACAAAGTCGTGGGCATCCTTGTAGATCGTGGGCCAATAGAAACCTGAATCGAAGATCTTTTTAGCGGTGTAATTGGCACCGTAGTGTCCCCCAGTGGGTCCACTGTGGCAAGCTTTAAGAATGTCAAAAGCTTCTTGCCCCGAAACACAACGCCTAATTACTTGATCTGCACATATCTTAAACAAGAAGGGGTCGTCCCAAAAGTAGTGTTTGACGTCTTTGAAAAACTTTCTTTTCTGTTGGGACGACATTCCTTTGATCACAAAATTCCCCGCATGGTAGTTTGCAAAATCGGCAAACCATGGGGCATTATCATCACCACGAAAGGTAACCATCCCAAGTGTCTCGAGAGGAAATGTTTCCGTAATTTCCTTTTTCTCGAGCTCACTTTGATGGGGATTTTCAAGTCTAGAAAGGTGGTCTGCGGCGAGATTTTCTGCTCCTTTTTTATCACGGATAACGACATCAAATTCTTGGAGCAGCAAAATCCACCGGAGCAATCTTGGCTTAGCATCCTGCTTAGCAAGAAGTTAATTGAGAGCCGAATGGTCCGTATACACTATGCTTTTGGACAAGACAAGATATGGCCAGAATTTCTCGAAAGCATACACTACGGCAAGTAATTCTTTTTCCGTTGTAGTGTAATGTGCTTGAGCCTCGGTCATAGTTTTGCTTGCATAGTGTATCGGCTGGAAGTGCTTGGTCTTACGTTGCCCTAGGACTGCCCCAACAGCAAAATCACTTGCATCACACATGATTTCAAAGGGCAAGTCCCAATCGGGAGCAACTAGAATTGGAGCCTGGGTTACATCTTAAGGGTTTCAAATGCTTCGATGCATTCCTTTGAGAAGATAAACGGAGTTTCTTTTTCAAGGAGGTGGGTCATAGGCCGGGCGATTTTGGAAAAATCCTGAATAAATCGTCGGTAGAATCCGGCGTGACCGAGAAAACTGCGAATACCCTTCACGGTAGTGGGATGAGGTAATTTTGCAATGACATCAACTTTTGATTTATCAACCTCAATCCCTGATTTAGAAATCTTATGGCCAAGGACTATGCCTTCCTTGACCATAAAGTGGCATTTTTCCCAATTTAGCACAAGATTGGTGTCTTCACACCTTTGGAGCATTTTGTCTAAATGGGAAAGGCAAGAGGAGAAAGAATCACCGAAAACCGAGAAATCATCCATGAAGACTTCCATGGTTTTCTCAATCATATCGTGAAAGATTGCAACCATACACCTTTGGAACGTGCCCGGTGCATTGCATAACCCAAAAGGCATGCGACGATAGGCAAATGTCCCGTAAGGGCAGGTGAAGGTAGTCTTCTCTTGATCAAGTGGGTCAATCGGGATCTGAAAGTAGCCGGAGAATCCGTCCAAAAAGCAATAGTACTCATTTCCGGCTAATCTTTCAAGCATCTGATCCATAAATGGCAACGGGAAATGGTCTTTACGAGTTGCATCATTGAGTTTTCGGTAATCGATGCAAACTCGCCATCCCGTAACCAACCTAGTGGGTATTAATTCATTTTCTTCATTTTTCACCACGGTTATGCCTCCCTTCTTAGGGACACAATGAACCGGGCTTACCCAGGGACTGTCAGAGATAGGGTAAATTAACCCGGCATCAAGAAGTTTGATAACTTCTTGCTTAATAACCTCATGGATTTTGGGGTTAACCCTTCTCTGATGTTGAACTACGGGTTTGGCATTTTCCTCCATCAAAATCTTATGGGTGCAAAACTGTGGATCTATCCCCTTAATATCAGAAATCTTCCAAGCTATGGCATGTTTGTGTGACTTAAGAACCTTGATCAGGGCGGTTTTATCCTCATCTTTCAAGTTTTTAGCGATTATGACGGGTAATTTGTCATCACCCTCTAAAAACGCATACTCAAGATGGGATGGTAAGTCTTTGAGTTCAAGGTCGGGAGGATCTTCACATGAAGATTTAATCTCTTCAGGTACATTTATTTCACAAACTGGTGACGGAGGGAGATTTGGGTCACTATTGATTACACTTAACAATTCCTCAAGGTAAACAGTATCTCCCACAGAATCATAGATGCCGTCAAAACCGAAGGGAGTGAAAGATGGAGAGTGAGAATCGATCATAAGGTCCGAAGTAGAAGTGGGATTGCCACTTTCAGGAATTTCAAGTACTTCTTGAACATATTCTTCACAGGCAATGTTAATAACATCAACTCGGTTAACCGATTCAATGATATTGTAGGAGAAAGTCTTAGTATCACCAACTTTGAAGGTCACGGATTGGTCATCATGTCTAAGGGTCATTTGTTCGCCGTGAACATCGATCAAGGCACGTGCCGTCCTAAAAAATGGTCTTCCTAAGATTAGGGGAACCCAAGGATCGGCAACGTAATCAACGACCACAAAATCGGCAGGAAAGAAGAACGTTCCAACTTTTACGAAAACATCCTCGGCGATGCCGGTTGGAGTAGAAATCGTTCGGTCGGCAAGTTCAAGTATCATTCGGGTTTTGGTCAAAGCTGGGAGACTTAGTTCTTTCCAAATGGAGAGAGGCATTAGGTTGATGCTTGCACCGAGATCGGCCAAGGCTAAGCATTCATTCATCTCCGGAAAATCACACGGTATAAGAAATCTGCCGGGGTCTCCAAGTTTCTCGGGAAACTTTTTTAGGATAACCGCCGAGCAATTCTCGTTTACCGGTGTCTTTGTCAACTCAATCATCTTATCCTTGTCATTGAGGAGCTTTCTAAACATTGGTGCAAATTTAGGCATGTATAGGAGAGCGTCCGTGAAACTTAGCTCGAAATGGAGATTCCGAAAAATCTCCATAAATTTTGAAGCTAGAAGATTGTCTTTTTCACAGAGCTTTTCTTTGTTGGCCCTTGAAGGATAAGTCAAGGTTGGTTTAGTCTTTGAAGCAACAACGGGCTCACCAATTTGGTCATTAGTTTAGACTACTGGAGGTTGGATGTTTTTGGTGCTTGGTTGCACCGTATCCTTTGTCACCTCGGGTTTATTTTCCTTCTCTTTAGGGGGAGAAGAAATGTAAAACCTTAAAATCTCAACAAGTGTAAAATTACCAAAATACCCCTCATTCAAGAAAATCCATAAAAGCTTAAATAAAATTCATTTAAATGTTAAAAATTATGAAAATACAAAATATGGCAATTATGAAATTTTTGTAAGATTAAAATACATTATGTTATACAAGAAAAATAATTAAAATTATATATATATGTATATATGGCGAATTATGTATAATAATTTAATTACACATTATTATTAATATAAAATAAATATGGATAATAACCAAAATAATTTTGCAAAGTTAAAAATCTGATTTATCTATTTTGAAAGGGCCAAAATCTTGGCATAATACCATTATAATTTCCTTTATTCATTTTTCATTTGATAAATCCTAAAAACAAGATCCCGAAACCCTAATAAAACCAAAAGTGACGGCATAGAATTTTTCCAAGGCAAGCACGATTTTTCTTGGGTGTTTTGAAGGTCAAGGATTGTGGGAAAAATAGTGGGAAGATTTTTTATGGCTTGGTTCGATTTTGGTATTTATTTTGGTTCGAAAAGCTCTACCGAATTTCATAAATTCATAAAATCATCAAGAATCATCAAAGGTATTTTTGTACCTCATTTTTAATCATATTAATTCTTTTTATGCATGGGAAAAATATTCATGCATGTTATTTTGATTTTATAAACTAAATCATATTCGAAACCCTAATTTTTAGCTAATTATGAAATCAACACAAATAATATTTGTACAATTGATTTTATATTTTTCTAAGGTTTTTCATATCAAATATAACTCAGATAAATTGTTGGAAAAATTTAGGAGAGATTCTAAATAATTGTTTGGGATTTATTTTGGTTTGCCGATTTCGAATAAAAGGGAAAAAGGAAAGAAAATGGTTAAAATGAATTAGGGTTAGGGTTTTGCTATTTTTTCTAGGTGCAATTAGTGCTATTTATTGGGAAATAATTATGTTTGTGATTGGGAAAAATTAAATTAGGGTTTTGTGAATTAATTAGTTAGCCGAATTGTGATTTTAAAGTATGAGGGGGTGATTTGTAATTTCTAAAACTATGAGGCCTATTTTAAACATGTTATTATACTTAGTATATTCTGTATAAAATAAGTTGGGGGGTATAAAATGTCATAATGATATTATTTTGGATTAAAATGGTTAATTACATATAATAAGTAATTAGAAATTAATTAATTAAAATAGAGGGACTGAAATTGTAAATTCTGAAAAGTATAAGGTTTGGTTAGTATTTAATGTATAAAGTATGAACGCGTCATTAGCTTTGACGTAGTTATCAAAATCGGACTTAGACACACCTGGTGCTGGAGGAACTGAAGCTTGGGGTTGGTAAACTTGTCCTTGATTGAAATTATTACCCCTATTTTGGTTAAAATTGTTCCCCCGATTTTGGTTGAAATTGATCCCCCGATTTTGGTTGTTTTGATGGTTTTGCATAGGAGGAAAACCGGGAGGTCAAATTTGGTTTGCAACCATCTGAGGTCGGTAACTGGCATTCCTTTGGTTGTAGTTAACTGCGGCGGCTTGTGACACGTATTCTTGGATATTGTCACGATAAATGTTGCTATCGGTGGCTGGACAATTTTGGTAAGAATGACCACCCCCGCAAGTTACACAACTTTGCTCGACTGCTTTTACAGGAGCGGGAGCTGGAGTTTGGTTTTTCTTATCGAGAATCAATGCTCTAACCATATCTTTCAGCTCAGCAACATCGGATGAAACTGCTGGGGTAGAAGAGCTCGTACTCACTTTTGAAACAATGGCCTTGCTTCGTGATTGACGAACTTTGGACTTGCTCTCGATGATTTTTAGGCATTCTCGAGGCATTTTATCCAGAAAGTTACCACCCGCAGCGGAGTTCAATGAATCTTGATCATTCGAATTTAGGGAATTATAGAATGTATCGAGTTGATGCAATTCTGAAAACCCATGATGCGGGCATCCCCTAAGAAGATCATTGAATCGGTCCCATGCCTCGTAAAACGTTTCATCAAATTTTTGTTGAAATCTTGTGATTTCATTTCGAAGATTTGTTGTTTTAGAGGGAGGGAAGAATTTGTTAATGAATTTCGAAACAAGATCATCCCATGTAAGAATCGATTGAGGGGGCTCTTTTTCAAGCCAAATCCGGGCTGCTCCCTCGAGGGAAAATGGGAAAAGCATAAGCTTAACCGACGTACTCGGGACGTTCGGGAACTTCATCGTAGAAGTGATCTTGTTGAAATATCGGATGTGAGCATGTGGGTCTTCTTTATCGACGTTCGGGGAACTCATCGAGAAGTGAATCTGGTTGAAATATCAGATGTTTGAGCATGTGGTCTTCATATATCATTTCCAAAAAATGCTTGTTTTGAACAAGGGTTAAGCAGACCAAGCTTTGATCTCAAAGTTGTACGCGGTAATTTTCGGGAACACGATTGCATCCACATCCTCGGTAAAACCCTCGTGGTAGCATCGAGTAATATTGCGTCCATAGTTTCGATAACGTCCATCGTAACTATAGGAGGAATTGAAAGTTTCTGATTGTTATTTTGGTTTCTCAAGATTTGGTGGATCAACAGAAGTTTGTCCTGACTTGATGTTGTCAGATTTTTTACGCTTGTATCGGGTGTGCGCATTGCACAAAATAGAAATATAAAAAGAAAAATTACACTAATTTTTTTTTTCAATGAATTATTCACAATGTATTTTAACCGCACATGATGTAGACAACTTCAAACAAATAATCTACTACTTTCACGGTAGCTCTCAAAAATGAAAAAAACACCGCACAACGAGCGAGGAGTAGGAATCAAGACGCAAAGCTTACTTTCACTTTCTCGAGATCGTACGTCGTAAGCGACGCAAATGGCAAATTTTTAAATCTTTTGTTCGAGTTGGGAACCAACAAGTTCACCAGAAGTTAAAATGATAATACCTCAATTGAGAATATTATATTTTGGTATTTTACCAATTTGTGAATTTTATTTCATTTTTTATGGACAATGTTTTTATATTTTTTGTTTTTCTTTTGTTTTTATATGATAATTATACTAATAAAAGAAAATGAAAAATATTTTTGTACTTTTTATATTTTTATAGAAGAAAATATTCACAGATTCAAACACAAATTGTCAAACGTGACGATAATCGTTTTCAGCCTCCCCGGCAGCGGCGCCAAAAATTGATTCGTCAATAATATATATATAATAATATAGGAAAATAATCAACCAATTGCCTTTGACCAAGGCAAGAAGTCAAAATTCACTAAATAAAATATATATGTGTGTCCGGAAGTATGATTCCCGGGTCGTTAAGTCCCAACGAGGCGTGAATGGAAAGTCGAATGACGAATTGATGATCGATGTTTGAATGAAAAAGGGTTTGGATTTGATTTTTCTAATTAAAATGCAAAAACGATTAAAGAAAACCTAAAAACGAAAGCTAGAATGATTTAAATCAAAAACGTAGACGCAAATGTAAAAACGCGAGGGCTAAAAACCTAAATTACACAATTTTAATTCTAGAGCAATTTTTAAACTCAAAATAGATTCTACTTGACTAAAAACGAAGTTTAAAAAAACTAGACTAAAAACGGAGTTCGTTTGGACTAAAAACGAGTGTAAAGAAAAACGGGGACGAATCCCGTTCTTTAAAAAATGAAAAGTTGCAAAAATGACCCTACGAGAAAACAAATATTTTTCCTAGAAACTATATGAAAAAAGAAAATTTTAAAAAAAAAGTTTATATTTTTCTGATTTTTATTTTATTTTTTATGAATTTTTAAAATTTTTAAAGAAAATAAATTATAAAAAATACTAAACGTTAATATAAAAATCTGAAAAAATTACATAAAATACTTTGAAGCTAGCAGAATCTATGTAAATTAAAACGAGGTTCCCAGCTTATTTGGATAAGCCAGGAAAAAGCCCAAAAGGGCTGAAAGCTTATTGGCCAAAGAGTCCTTATATAATTGATTGTGCAAACATGGATAGGTGACAAGTCCCAAGGGCAGCGGTAAGTGTGTGTGCTTATGAGAGTGAGGTCGCAGGTTCGAGTCCTGGACCTTACTCTTTTTGTTTTTGCTACAGTAACTTTTCAAAATTCAAAATTTTTTGCATACACTTATTAAACACATGGAAATAAGCATTTTTTACAACTGAAACTTTTTGTAAAACTCAATAAATAAGCCAGAAAAGCTCAATGAATAATGACAGAATGCTTATTATGAACTTAAGGCTTGGAAGGGCTTTCTTTTTGGCTTTTTAAGAACAATAAGCAAATGAAATGGAACAATAAGCAAACACAGATATTCAACTACACCTGATAAGCAACTATGAATACAATAAGCCAAGGAATCAAACTGAAAAAGCAAATGAGCAAGGCAGAATGCTTAAATAGACAAATGGCACCAAAGGCTTATTTCTATTTGGCTTTATGACACAATAAGCTAAGAAGGGAACAAATAAGCAGAAAAGAAACACTTAAATACACCTAATAAGAACTAGGAATAACAACATAATAAACAAAATAAGCTGGAAAAGAAATTTAGACAGATTAACTTTTTAGGCTTTTTAAGTTTTACTAAAATTGTCCAAGTTACATTAAGCACTTAAAAAGCAAATGACAACCAAAAACTAAAAACAGATGAGAATTTAGACCTAATAAGCACAAACAAATAGGAATTAAGCAAATCTAATGAGCTATAAAGAGCTTAAATAAGCAATTAAGTCATTTAAGCAAAAAAAAACTAGTTACAAAACCAGACAAGGGGGATCTTTGGACCGGCTTATTTTTAAAAGCCACCAGACAGAACATATTAATGGCTATTGACTTACATATCCTAAAAGCTTAACCAAAAGCCTATACAAATCAATGATAAGAAAGTATTTTGAAGTAAAAATAAGCTAAAAAAAACTACTAGAAAAAGCTATGACAGAAAACTTATTTAGACTTTAAGTGCAAAAGGATTTTTCTTTTTGGCTTCTAAAAGGACAAATAAGCAAATGAAATAGACAAATAAGCAAACAAGGGAACTTAAATACACCTAATAAGCACTAAAGAGAAAAATTAAACAAGAAAAACAAACAGGAAAGCACAAAATAAGCAACTCAGCACCAGGGTAACTTATTGAACCAAACAACCTATAATGGGCTATTTGGGCTTAAAAATAAGCACTCAGAAGGATTTTTAAAAGCTAATGAGATACAAGGGATTAAAGCTTTACCTAAGGGCTTATTAATTAGAAATCTAACTGGAGTTTTAAAAACTTATAAGCCAAGAATTTGGCTTATGAGATAGCCTGCCACACTCATCATGATGAGTGTGCTTAACTTTTTTAAAGGGAAAAATCCCTAAATTGCAGGCTTCTTCTTTATTAGTCTAGTGCAATAAGTAAACAAACTTTAAAATAAGGCTGAATAGATGCAATGAATCCTAATGACCTAATGCACTAAGGATCACTACTTAAAAACTACTGGAGCTTATCCTCATACGACAGCTAAACTTTAACATAAAATGATGAAAAATTTTGAAACAAAGCACAACTTAATGCATCAAACTTAAGCTTACGAAGTCCATATTTGCCATAAGGAGCAAAAACAAGTACCTTAAAGACAACAAAAGGCAATTTATACACTTATGAACAAACAATTTTATTAATCAACTCTAAAATTCAACCAGATTAAAACAATTAACACTATGAGACCTTAAAGATAAAATTTTAAACTCTAACACACCCTTTTAAAACAGGGATTAATGATTACTTAAATGCTAGTTAAAACTGACTAAAAGACAACCAACCCATTAACTTACCACCTTTCGACCCCCATTTTGGCAGTAGCCACACAACCCCTTAATGTTAGAAATCCAAGTTTTTAGGCAGATTTGGTGAGGTTTGGCTTGGATATTTAACTAACATGCAAGAGAAGTATAAATAAGCAACAAGGCACACACAGATAAGCACACTAATAAGCTGATTAAATTATCAAATAGTAACTAGCTTAGAAAGACAGTTTTAAGAAAAAGTAGAGAAACAAGAGAAAAAGAACAATGCAGGTACAACAATTGATAAAAAGGTAATGTAAATAAGCACAAGTTACAAGGGAAATAAGAAAAAAAGACACAAATAAGCAATGCTACAGTAGATTTTTAATAAAATGGAACTTAAAGGAACTTACAAGCTCCTTAAGCTTCCTGTATGAATTCAGCAATCACAAACACACCTAATGCTCCCCATGGAGCTCTAAAACCATAGCCATCCACAATTTGCTATGCTCCTTGCCTTTTGACAGATTTTTGTATTTTCTTTTTGATGATTTATATAAATAAGTGAAAATGGAATTAATAACTGAGGAAATTTTAACTTAACAACAGAACTTTCATTAACTTTTTAACTAGTACAATGCTTGTAAAATGGAAATAAGCTTAACAAAGTAAAATTCGTACAAAAGCTAGAGTTGAAAATTAAAGACGAACTAAAACTAGATAAAGAGATATATTTCTTGTGCGTCTTGGCCTGGGTATTTATAGCCAGCTGAATCTTCTTTGCATTGTGTTTGTTGTGTTTGTTTGGTGAGAGCAAACAAAGTACCAATCTAGACCTTCAATTTGCCTTGGAGCCCACGTCCTTTAATCCTGCCCATTCAATGCCCAACTTGTAAGTCTGGATTGCCAACATGGCATAAGGAGGGTTAGTGGAGGTGAGGGAAATGGTTTATCCTTATGTAATTCGGTTGAATTGATGTTTTTGGGGAGAGTGAAGAGTATCCCCGTGACCTGTTAGTGGGGGTTTGAGCGATGGCAGGAAAATGGGTTAGGTTAAGGGTTTACCCGTTACAATTTGGGGAAGAGGAGGATAAGGTTTTGTGATGGGTAAATTTGTCCCTATCAACTCATATCTTAATCAATTGCCAAATTCAGTCCATGTGGTGTGTAACTTTGGGAGAGTTGGCCATATTAGTCCCTGAGGGTGTGTGTGTTTATTGCACAAAACGTCCTTGTGGTGGTACAAGTATGAGGGTTTGGCAGAAATGCCCCCTCAACTTGTATAGGGTAATTACATGGGTGGTCCTTGGTATTAGTAAATTTTTAAGGGTTTGGCAGGAAAGCCCCCTCAAGTTACACTTTCCTTGAATTGCAAATTTAACCCTTGATGTTTTACATACCCCTACTACAGACTTTAGGATATGCCAATTTTGGTCCCTCAATTTGCAATTTTCTTCTTTTGTTGACTTTGACTTTGTCAGGTGACTTTTTTGTTTGACTTTTTGAGCTCGCTTTTGACTTTCAGCTCTTTTGTTTCCCGTGACGTTTTTTGTCCGTTTTTGGCTTTTTTTCACATCATATTCATAGATATTCCGTTACCAGCACAATACCAAAATGCAAACAAACATCTATTGCAGTTTTTTGTCTGTTTTTGATCATTTA
Source organism: Tanacetum coccineum (assembly GCA_026074375.1). Taxonomy (NCBI): domain Eukaryota; kingdom Viridiplantae; phylum Streptophyta; class Magnoliopsida; order Asterales; family Asteraceae; genus Tanacetum; species Tanacetum coccineum. Next base: position 21,538 of record BQNB010057123.1, read on the forward strand.
ATGCTCGTTTTAATGGATATAAAATATGTGTAATTAACCCATTTAAACATAATGGACGTTTTAATTGCTTCATGCACATGGTTTTAGGTTCATCCTCACCGTAAAGCAAATAGGAGTGCGTCCAGAGAACCTCATCCCTTGTCTTCATTAAGTATAATTGAAATTCAGGTCTAAAGTTCTTTGGATTCCTATTCCTTTTGCCTTTTCTAAGCTCATGTTCAGGTTGTTGAGTCACAACCTCTTCACAGGGACCACTGAACCACCAATGTCTTCAGTTCCATTTGGAATCCTAAGACTAGGTCTAGAGACCGAAGAGAATATATTCTCATCAAAGATAGAATCCCTTAATTCAATCATTGAGTTAATTGAAACTGATTCATTAGGTTTAATAACAAAGAACCTAAAAGCCTTGGAATGCTCAGCATATCCAACAAAGATTCATTCAATGCCTCTTTCACCCAAAGTTTTCAGCTTTAGATCAAGGAGCTAACAAGTTGCCCTACAAGCCCCCAACCCTGAGGTAGTTCAAGTTTGATTTCTTTTTAGTTCCAGAGTTCATAAGGGGAAATTAGTTCCTTTATTGAACTTATTTAATAATAACAAGTTGTTAACATACCAACATACACTAAAAATACAGAGTACTATGTACTCACTCCCCTATCATGTTTAATCTTTTGATTTAAGACTTTTGTTGTAATTCAACTTCAGTTTTGAATACTTTGAATTTATCTAGTGCTTCATCCTTAGTATGTAATAAATAAACATAGCAAAACCTTAAAGCATCATCAATAAATGTCACAAAGTATGTCTTATTTACTAAAGAGGGAGTAGCATGTAAATCACACAGATCACTGTGGATCAGCTCTAAAACTTTAGTTTCACGTTTTTACATCTTGAAATGGTTTTTTCATTAGTTTATTTGGTCAGCATGCAAGTATTACTGTAACCCTTGCCCTTTTTGTGAGATTTGAATGTTTTAATTTAGTCCTTTGACAATTTGGCATTTGCTAGTTTTATTAGAATATGTACCGTGTTGACGGTGGTGAATTTATGATATTATGGTATTTTGAGTATTATGGTGTATAATAATCCTTTTTGGAAGGTTTTATTATGATAATTATGTTCCAGAGGTTATTGACCCGCAAATATTGAGAAATACCGAAAAACGAGTCCCACACTCCGATAATGTTTCAATAAATGATTTTTGGGAAGTTTAAGTTGGAAATATATCGTGTAAATACTCTAAGCTATAGGAAAAGTATTTTTAAAGTGAATAAAAATGCTAAGTAACTTCGGGGAATATTTTACGATCAAGGTGTTTGAGTTTTAAGCGAAACCAACACAAAAAGAAGGCAACCCAAGCCCCTAGGATGCTTGAACAAAATTTGTACCAAGGAGGGGTAAGAAGGCTTGTTTTTAGGATGGTTGTCTAGTTGGTACATGAATATATTGTCCTTTTTGCTTTCAAAACACACATAGTTACAAAAAACACATAAAAGATTAAAAATACCCTCTCTTTCGCTTCTTGGTTTGATTCAGAAACAGCAAAACCCACCAAAAACACACTTATTTTTCAAGTTTTGATCAAGAACATGAAGGTCTAAGTCATCCGGGTTGATACCAATAAACATGGGTTCATTAAAACTACATTTGGGTAGTCGGTTCGCGTTCGTTCTCGCTCTTTTAAAACCCTTTTTGTAAGTTTTATAAATTTTTATTTAACTTGTACTTTTGAGTGTTAAATGATGCATAGATGTTAGTTGTACGACCCGTTTATTAAAAAAATCAAAAATAAAAAGTTTGCAAAAGGTTATAAAAGGGTGTGTTTGGTTCGAATGGAAATGAAAGAAAAATAAGGTTTTGTTAGTTTTGATATCGTGGTCGTGATGGTTGAAAAACATTTTATTTTCTTTGTAGCTTATTTTGGATATTGAGTTGTTTGGCTTATTTTTAAGCATTTCAAAGCTTATTTTGATCTTATTAGCTCACGGTTAAGAAAGGAAACACAAAAGAAGTATTTTTGGTTATTACCCAAGTATGTCATATTTTGTGGACTATTTTTATAGCTTATGGTGATAACCAAATACGATATGTAGCTTATTAGCTTATTTTCGAGCTTAACGGGCATATTTTTAAGCTTATGGGCTCACAGCCCAATAAGTGCTCCATAAGTCGTGGCTTATTGGAGACTTATTGTGGTCCGGGTCACTTATTTACTTATTGATTTGATCCTATGTATACTAATGGGCCTTGGTTTTGGGCTTAGAACGTATTTTGGATATATATAAACCTTAATGGACCCTTATTGGGCCTTAAAGCCAATAAGCTTTAACTAGTCGTTCTAAGGGTTTTGACGAACTTTTGCAAAGTGAAATGAGTTTATGAAATATTATTGAAAGTCGAGTTGGGAAAAATGACTTGGTAAATGTGGCGAAATACGATTTTCAGGTTTTTGTCGAAAAATGGTAAAGTTGTGAAATATGTTGAAATTGAGGTTTAAAAACCTTGGAAAACGTTGTATAAACGTACGGGTCATGTCAAAATTTTGTAAAAAGTCTATACTTAGAAATTTTACTTAAAACATGATTTTTAATTTAAATAATAAAATATTATTATTGTATTATTATAATAAGTCGACTAAAAGACGAAAAATGCATTTTTTGAGACTTCTCTAAAATGTTTAACGTAAATAAACGTTTCATTTCGTATAAATATAAATGTCTATTTTTGATAAGTAAGTGTACCGAATGGACTTAATCTGAGTATATATATGAAATTTACTTATATTTACATATCTATTTACTTAAATAGTATAAGTAATTTTTTACTTTAAATCGATTTTTGGATTTATCGTCAACCATCACACCACTAAAACGATTAAAGAAAAACTGTACATAAACGCATCTTGACCTCTATGCATCGAAACCAAAAAACTGATTTGGTAATGAATGATAAAAATGTGACTTAAACTGGACAAGGTTTGTGGTTTGACGTCGTTGCATTCCACTTGTTAAATTGATGGATGATTGAGACCTTTGCTTGAGGGTGAGTTCTCATAGCCCCCATTTTTACTATTTTTTTTATGGAGAAAATGATACTCTAATTGTTTTGAAATGTGATTTTTTTTTACATGTGCGAAAATGTGGTTTAAATTTTTGGGACAATTATGTACTTATGACTGCTAGGTGAATATTATGTGGTTTGATTTTTGCTTGCATGCATCGAGATGAACGGAAATGCCTATGATTGGCAAGGATTTGCCATGTCTTGTGTGGTCCTGCCCTAATCTAGTACTCCAGCTGGTAGGCCCTTTAGGTGCGTAAGTGACATATCGGAGTTGTGGCTTCAAGAGCATTGGGATATGTTGGTTGTGACTAGCGGGGATGCTAGGTCATGGTACATGATTAGCGGGGATGCTAATCATGGGTTGTTTACATATATTCACTGTCATATAGCACTATTGTCCATTGTTTAAATGATTGGCACAGCGACTGGGTTTTGAATCAAACCTACGAGCTCAGCAACATTATTGTTGACGTTTTCGAGTATCATTTTCAGGTAAAGAGAATGATCGTTAAGGTTGAGATGTGTGATAGCAGACCTTAAGTGTATCTTGTATGGGTCATGTTTAAGAGGTCTTGGCTTTGAAGTAATTTATGGATTAGCTTTCTTGAGGATTGAGTGTTTAAGATTGTATGGACCCCTATGTGGTCTTATGATTGAAATATTTGGACACTTGTGTTGTGTCTTGATTTGGGACACACTCAAGGTTGTATTGAGTTGATGGTCATCATGACACATTCATTATGCATCTTAGTATTTCTCTATTATGTATCTTGTGTTATGATTGATCATTATGTTGCATTCCCATGTTTTCCCCCTATGACGGGGTGTGACAGATTGGTAATCAGAGCCAAGGTTATAGAGAACTTGGTGGTTTGGCCTAGACTATAACCTAGGAAACCTGCATATAGTTACGGCATCAGAACAATTGTGGCGGTGTTTCCGCTATACGTGCTTAGTTTTATATGGTATATAGTACTAGTTCAGCCTCGACCATTGAAATGTGTGAGCCTAATAACTGGTAGACGGGAAAGGATGCGAGTATAAATATGGTGCCAATGTAGTTATCAACGTATCATGACCTCACGCGTATTTAGTATTAATCGTTCACAACTCACAAATCGGATGTTGAAACCTTAGGATTGTGTGTGGTGTGTGTATATATGTATATATATAGATATATATATATAATATATATATATATATATATAAAATTATATATATATATATATATATATATAATATAGATAATAAATAAATATGTATATCAAAATATATATATATATATATCACACAAATATATATAGTATATATATTCTATATAAATATAGATAAGGTATCTATATATAATGTATAAATATATATATATATATAATATGTATAATATATATATAATATATATATATAGATAAATATATATATATATATATATATATATATATATATATATATATATATATATGGATATAATAGAATAGGTAAAATAAGACCAGCTATCAGATAACCTTTCCCTCCTACCTAACGTTGCCCCAGGTTCTCTCTCGTGTGGATAACCGCCAAGGGTGATTACCTGAACCCGAGAAGATTTTGGTCGTCCTGCTGCCGCATCACGAGGAGGGGGAACGGGTAGACGAGTTGGTAGTAAAGGTAGAAGAGTAAGAAAGCCTAGGAGGAGGAATGTTAAACCAACTGGTGAACCTGAGGGTCAAGAAAATGACCAAAGTGTTGAAGTTAATGAGGGCGTGGATGGAGTGCCCGACTTCTTCACAATCATTGCCCAGCAATTCTAGAACTTGATACCCACTATTTTAGCTCAAGTAGGTAACCAAGGTAGCAATCAAGGAGATAATAGAAACCGAAATGGAAATGTATTCAATGAATACATTCAAGGTAATGTTAGGAATGTGTCAATGAATAACAACTAAGGAGGTTGTTCGTATAAGGAGTTCTTAGTTTGTAATCCTAAGGAGTATGATGGTAAGGGAAGTACTATAGTTTATACCCGTTGGATAGAGAAGATGGAGTTAGTTCAGGACATGAGTAGATGTGGAGATGCCCAAAAAGTAAAGTATACTGTTGGTTCATTTGTCGGTAAGGCTTTAACATGGTAGAATTCTCAGATTCACACACAGAGCCGTGAGGTTGCTATTGGTATGGCATGGGATGACCTTAAGGTATTGATGAGAGAGGAGTTTTGTCCAAGTAATGAGATACAAAAGTTGGAAACTGACTATGGAACCACGTCAAGGTCAGGGCTGTCCAATGTTGCGTATACTAATAGGTTCCATGAGTGGCTCAGGTTAGTCCATCACTTATAACCCCAAAAACAAAATGATGAGCGGTACGTGTAAGTCCTGCCTACAGATCTATGGGATAGTGGCAGCAACGGAGCCAACAATGATTCAGAGTGTTGTACTAAAGCTGGTGTGTTTAACTACTTGATGAGGCCATTAGAAGTATCAAACAGAAGTAACACTGAAAGAGAGGAAATGGTGGAGAGCCAAATAGAGATAGGAATGTGAAAAGATGAAAATAAAGAGGACTAAGGATTGGATTCATTATGAATTGAGAGAGCTATAGAGATTGATATAAGTTATTAGAGGTTGTAAACTGAAAATAGAAGGTCGCGTGTTTGACATTAATCTGATACCATTTGGAAGCGGGATGTTTTGATGTATTAAAAAATGAATTGTTTTGGGGACCACTAAGGCTAAAATAATTTGTCACGAGAAGGTAGTTAGGATGCCTCTACTAGGTAGCAAAGTGCTTAGAGTATTAGGAGAAAGACCAAAAGAGGAAGTGAGACATTGTTGAGTGCTAAGGCTAAGGATCGGAAACAAGAATAGATTGTTGTAGTGAGAGATTTTCCCTAGGTGTTTCCGGATGACCTATCTAGATTACCTCCTATTCAAGAAATCAAATTTCAGATTGAGTTAATCCCTAGAGCAATACTGGTTGTGAATTTTCCCTATCGATTGGCACCTTCTAAAATTGAGGAGTTGTCAGGTCAACTCAGGGAACTCCAGGACAAAGGTTTCATTCGACCAAGCTCATCGCCTTGGGGAGCACCGGTATCATTTGTTAAGAGGAAAGATGGTTCCTTTAGAATGTGTATTGATTATAGAGAGTTGAATAAGTTGACCATCAAGAATCGTTATCAACTCCCTATGATAGACGACTTATTTGATCAGTTGCAAGGATCATAATACTTCTCTAAGATAGACCTTAGGTCCGAATACCATCAGTTGAGAGTGCATGAGAATGACATTCCAAAGACCGTATTTAGAACTCGTTATGGACATTTCAAGTTCACATTAATGCCCTTTAGTCTGACTAACGCACCAGTGGTATTTATGGATCTGATGAACTGAGTGTTTAGGCCGTATCTAGACAAGTTTGTGATAGTGTTCATTGATGGTATTTTGATTTACTCTAAGACCCAAGAAGAGCATGAAGTGCACTTAGGGTTAATCTTAGAATTGCTCAAGGGAGAGAAACTATATGCTAAGTTTTCCAAGTGCGAATTCTGGCTGTGAGAAGTATAGTTTCTTGGACATGTGACTAATGGAGGTGGTATTCATGTATACCCTAGTAAATTGAAGCGGTTAAGAATTGGAAAGCCCCTAAACCCGTCAGAATTCGTTCATTCATCTTAGATTGGTAAGGGTATTAAACCGTAGATTCATTGAGGACTTTTCTAAGATAGCTAAGCCGCTTACTGTCTTAACCCAGAAAAGTAAGACCCATGATTAGGGTGAGGAGCGTAAGAATGCATTTCAAAGTTTGAAGGATAAGTTGTGTAATGCACCTGTTCTAGCTCTCCCTGATAGACTGGAAGATTTTATGGTATATTGTGATGCGTACGGGTTAGGATTAGGTTGTGTGTTGATACAAAGAGGTAAGGTGATAGCTTATCCATCTAGGTAGTTGAAAATTATGAGAAGTAAACTCACCACCCTGATCTGGAGTTAGTGACGTGGTGTTTTGCCCTTAAGAACTGGAACATTAATCTATACGGGAAAAGAAGAGTGTCCATAAAATAGATCATAAGAGTCTCAACATATCTTAGGGTCAGAAAGAACTAAATATGCGACAACGTCGCTAGATAGGGCTTTTTGGTGATTATGACTGCGAAATTCGCTACCATCTCGGTAAGGCAAATGTAGTAGTTGATGCACTGAGTAGGAAAGAGAGAGTGAAACCTAAGAGAGTTAGAGCTATGAATATGACCCTTCAGTCGAGTATCAAGGATAAGATACTAGCAGCTCAGAAGGAGGCGTCTGATGAGTTTGCAGGATTGCAGAAAGGAATAGATAAGATGATTAAATGTAGTAGTGATGGAGCTTTGTATTACCTGGATCTATAGGTTCCTTTGAAGGGTGATGTGAGAACCCTCATAATGGACAAATCCCATAAGTCGAAGTACTTTGTACACCCAGGAACTGATAAGATGTATTATGACCTTAGAGATAGGTATTGGTGGCTGGGTATGAAGAAGGCCATAGCTGTTTATGTGAGTAAGTGTTTGGACTTGTTCTAAAAGGTATAAGGGCTGAGCATCAGAGCCGTCAGTTTACTACAGCAACCCTGAGATTTACCTAATGGAAATATGGGAGTGGATAGCAAAGTATTTTGTTGACTAAGTTACCAAGGACTAAGTAAGTGGGCATGATACACATTATGGTCATTATGGACGATTAACTAAGTCTGCTCAATTTCCCCAACCTATGTTAGGATTATAAGATGATTAGATTGTCTAGTTGGTTATACCTGAATGAAGATTGTTGTTAGGCATGGTAGTGCCGATCTTGATCATATCGATCGTGATAGTCGATTTACATTGAGTTTTGGACAAGTCTAAATTGCAAGAGCCTTAGGAACCCCGGTTATAAATAAGTATGGGCTTTACCACCCTCAGCCCGATGGCTCAGAGTGAGCGTACACAATTCAGACTTTGGGAAGACATGCATAGGCATGCGTCCTAGATTATGGGGAAGTTGGGATGTTTCCATCATCCATTAGTTGAGTTTTTGTATAACAATAATATCATACTAGTGTGAACACCATTTGAGGCTCTTGTACAGTAGAAAGTGTCGTTCCCCCCCGATTATGTGGGCAAAATTAAGGAGGGTCCTTTGATAGACCCTCAGTTAGTGCAAGCAAACCACTAAAAAGATCTCGCAGATTAAGGATAGACTAAGCTTGCACGTGATCGTCATAAGAGTTATGCTTGATAACAGGGAAGCCTTTTAGAGTTTAGTGTGGGTGATTCTGTCTAGCTCAAAGTTCGCCTATGGAAGTGTGTACCTTTGGGAAGAAAAAACAGTTAGCACCTAGGTTTGTCGTACCATTTGAGATCACTGAGCGGATCGGTCCGATCGCCTATAGACATAGGTTGCCTGAGGAATTGAATGGTGTTCATGACACGTTCCACTTGTCGAACCTTAAGAAGTGTTTGCTGATCCCAACACTAACAAGTAACTTTGGATGAGATCCAAGTTGATACTAAGTTGAATTTTGTAGAAGAACGTGTGGAAATCTCAAAGAGAGAGTTCAAGAAGTTGAAGCGGAGTAGAATTGCCATCGTCAAGGTTCGGTGAAATTCGAAACGGGACCTGAATTCACGTGGGAGCGTGAAGATCAGATGAAACTTAAGTATCCGCATCAGTTTAGTGTTGATAGTAGTTGAATTTCAAGGGAGAAATTCTTTTAAGGGGGTATAATGTAACCCTTGCCCTTTTTTGTGAGATTTGAATGTTTTAAAATTTAGATCATTTGACAAATTGGTGTTTGCCAGTTTTATTAGAATATGTATTGTGTTGACGGTAGTGAATTTATGAGATTGAGGTATTTTGAGTATTATGGTGTGTAATAATCCTTTTTGGAAGGATTTATTATGTTAATTATGTTCCGGGAGGGTTGACCTTCCGAATAGTGAGAAATGCCGAAATACGAGTCCCGACACTTACCGTTAAATGGTCAAAATGATTTTGGAAGTTTAAGTTGGAAAGATATTCGTGTAAATAACTCTAAGTTATGGGAAAAGTATTTCTCAAGTGAATAAAAATGCAAGTAACTTACGGGAATATTATTATTCGATCAAGGTTTGAGTTTTTAAGCAAAATCGATCTAACAAAAGAAGGCCAACCCGAGCCCTAGATGCTTCTGAAACGAAAATTTGTACCAAGGAGGAAGGGGGCAAGAAGGCTTGTTTTAAGATGGTATGTCCAAGTTGTGTACATGAATATGATTGTCCCTTTTTGCTTTCAAAACACAATAGTTACACAAAAATACATTAAAAGATCAAAAAATAGTCCTCACTCCTTCTTGGATGATTTCGAACAGCAACCCCCAACCCAAAAACATACTTATTTTTTCAGTTTTGATCAAGAACATTAAGTTCTAAGTCATACGCGTTGAATACCAATAGGTGGGGGGTTCATAAAAACTATGTTTGGGAAGTCCAATTCGCGTTCGTTCTCTGCTCTTTTTTGAAACCCTCTTGTAAGTTTTAAATAAATTTTTACTTTAACTTTGCAATTTAAGATGGTAAAATGATAGCAAAGATGGTGTAGTTGTATGGCTTCGTTTTGTAAAAATCGAAAATAAAAAGTTTGCGAAAGGTTATAAAAGGGTGAGTTTTGTTCGAATAGAAATAAAGAAGGATAAGGTTTTGTTAGTTTTGATATCATGGTTGTGGTAGTTGAAAAACATTTTATTTGCTATGTATCTTATTTTGGATATTGAGTTGTTTGGCTTATTTATAAGCATTTCGAAGCTTATTTTGAGCTTATTAGCTCACGGTTAAGAAAGGAAACACAAAAGAAGTATTTTTTGTTATTACCCTAGTATGTCATATTTTATGGACTATTTTTATAGCTTATGAAGAAACATAAATACAATACGTAATCTTATAGCTTATTTCGGCTAACGACTTAATTTTAGGAGCTTATGGCTCACGGCCCAATAAGTGCTCCATAAGCCGTGGCTTATTGGAGACTTATTGTGGTCCGGGTCACTTATTTACTTTTTGATTTGAGCTTATGTATACTAATGGGCCTTGGTTTTGGGCTTAGAACGTATTTTGGATATATAAAAACCTTAATGGACCCTTATTGGGCCTTAAAGCCCAATAAGCTTTAACTTGTCGTTCTAAGGGTTTTGACGAACTTTTGCAAAGTGAAATGAGTTTATGAAATATTATTGAAAGTCGAATTGGGAAAAATGACTTGGTAAATGTGGCGAAATACGATTTCGAGGTTTTTGTCGAAAAATGGTAAAGTTGTGAAATGTGTTGAAATTGAGGTTTAAAAACCTTGGAAAACGTTGTATAAACGTACGGGTCATGTCAAAATTTTATAAAAAGTCTATACTTAGAAATTTTACTTAAAGCATGATTTTTTATTTAAATAATAAAATATTATTAGTTTATTATTATAATAAGTCGACTAAAAGACAAAAAATGCATTTTTTTCGAGACTTCTCTAAAATGTTTAACGTAAATAAACGTTTCATTTCGTATAAATATAAATGTCTATTTTTGATAACTAAGTGTACCGAATGGACTTATCAGAGTATATATGTAAGTATTTATTATAAGAATTTACTTATATTACTTAACTATTTTACTTAAATAGTATAAAGTATATATACCGAGATATGAGTTAATATTGTATCGTTTGGAGTTAAGCCCTCAACCATCACACCCACAAAACTTAAAGATAACCGATAACAACGCAATCTGACCTCTAATGCATCAAAACCTGGAAACAGTTTTTGGAGTAATGAATGATATTAAATGAACATTAACAGACAAGGTCGTGTTCGGACGTCATTCATTTGCTTGTGTGATATAGAGTGGCTAATTTGAGAAGTCGTTGCTTGAGGTGAGTTTCTCGTAGCCCTATTTTTACTGTTTAGTCTGTTTTGAGGAAAAATGTTACTCAAATTGTTTTGAAATGTATATTTTTTTTAACTGTTTCCGAAATGTGATTTTTTTGTTAAGGACAAATTATGTAATTATGACTCATGGAATATTAAGTGGTTGATTGTGCTGCATGCATCGAGATGCACGGCAATGTATGTGATTGGCAAGGATTTACCATGTCTTGTGTGGTCCTGCCCTAAATCTAGTGTCCGCGGTATGCCTTTAGTGCCGTTAAGTTGACATAGCGAGTTGCGGCTTTAAGAGCATTGGGATATGCTAGTTGTGATAGCGGTGAGGCTAAGGTCAAGTACATGAATAGCGAGGAGCTAAGCATAGGTTGTTTACATATATTCACTGTCATATAGCACTATTGTCCATTGTTTAAATGATTGGCACAACGACTGGGTTTTAAATTAAACCTACGAGCTCACCAATATTATTGTTGACGTTTTTTAGTATCATTTTTAGGTGAAGAGAATGATCGTTAAGGTTGAGATGTGTGATAGGAGACTTTAAGTGTGTCTTGTATGGATCATGTTTGAGAGGTCGTGCTTTTGAAGTATGTTATGGATTAGTTTTCTACAGGATTGAGGCTTAAGATTGTATGGACCCCTGCGTGGGCTTATGATTGTAATAATTGGCAACTATGTGAAATGTTGTTCATGATTTTGGACATCACGCAGGTTGTATTGAGGTTGATGGTCATCATGACACTTTTCATTTATGCATCTAGTATTTCGCTATTTTGTATCTTGTGTTATGATTGATCATAATGTTGCATTCCCGTGTTTCCGCCTATGACGGGGTGTGACAATTACACTTTTCAGTGTCCATGTCAAAAGCTGGGATTAACCCATCCTTAGACATATCTTGCATCCTCTTAAAGTGGACATGGTCCAGCCTATGCATGCCATAAAGATTAATCATTCAGTTTCAGAGGTTGAACATGAAGGCATGAACAAATTGACAATATTCAAAGCCGAATATATGATTCCTTAAATAACCAACACCAGAATCAACACATTAACCAATATGGAAAAAAAATTTATTAGATTCAATCACTTTTTAAAACCACAATTCTTCCAAAACACTACTAGAAACCAATTTCTTCTTATATTAGAAATCAGTATCTACTTACTAACACTATAAAAAAAAAAAAAAAAAAAAAAAAAACATTAAAACAACAAAACACTTTCCCAGAACTAAACTTAAGACTATATAACCACGTCCATGCACCAGGGCTGTTGACCATTTCCATTGTTAAAATAATCCAACATTTTCAGCGACCATAGTCTTGAACCAGCGATCACATAACAGTTTACTACCTGAGTCAACCCACCACGTAATATCATCATCCTGCACAAAGTAAGCTTCAGATACATATGTGACATAATAAATCTGAAGGGATCTATTAAACATATTCTGACCTTTCAGTGAGTTTGTAGAACTATCCACCGAACCATTTGTGCCTGAACCATTGGCTTTGTTGCCAACTTTCCACCTTTGCAATCCTTTTCAAGTCCAGGTTTTTTCCACACTTCCAACAAGTCTCTTTGGACTTTTGTTAGGAGCAGCTTGGAGTTATCAATATGCTTACGTTTACCCTTTTGTCATTGTACTGGAGAGTTATAATGCTCCACCATATTGACAAACTGGAAAGGACCACAACATTGTATGGCCTTTGGCTTGTCCTATCCTGGCATCCCGAAGACTCTTCATTACACATATACTGGCCTAACTCAACAAGAGTGTAATTCATACTTCAAATGTTTCAAGGTGTGCTTGAAATCTTTCCAAGAAGGAGGATTTGTCCATGATAACAAGAGACCTGAATTGCCTCAATCCCATGTTCATCTATTGTTTGTAAACCTTCCAATTTTCTAAAAATTCATTGTATTGTTCCCATAACTGGTCTTGAATGGAGGCCAAATATATGGCTGATGATACATCAAGTAAGTAGTTCCTTGTTAGTAATTTCACCAATTACAAAATGACTGATTCAAGACCAGTTATGGAACAATACAATGAACTTTTTGGTATACTTGGAAGATTTACACAACATAAAATGAACATGGATGTGGCCATTCAGGTCTCTTGTATCATTGACAAACTTTCTTCTTCTTGAAAAGATTTCTAGCACACCTTGAAACATCAAAAAGAGAAATTAACTCTTTTTGAGTTGGGTAGTCATTTGCGCATTGAGGAGTCCTTTAGGGTGCAGGATAATGACAAGCCAAAGGGCAACAATGTTGTTGGTCCTTCAGTTGTCAATATGATGGAGCATAACAACTCCTTCGGGTACAATGACAACAAGGGTAAACGTAAACATCAGGACACCAAAGCTGATCCTAACAAAAACTCTAAAATGACTTGTTGGAAGTGTTGGAAACCTAGACACTTGAAAAAGGATTGAAAAGGTGGAAAAGTTGGCAACAAAGCCAATGGTTCAGGCACAAATGGTTTAGTGGATGGTTCAACCAACTCACTGAAAGGTCAGAATATGTTTAATAAATCTCTTCAGGTGTATTATGTTACATATGTATCTGAGGCTTACTTTGTGCAGGATGATAATGTGCGTGGTGGGTTGCTCAGGATCAACTGTGCATGTGTGTAAAGATAGATGCTGGTTCAAGACCTATGAGTCACTGAATGATGGATCTATTCTTCACATGGGAAATGTGTCAACTGCCCTGGTGCATGTATGTGGTTGTGTAGATCTTAGATTTAGTTCTGGAAAGATTGTTTCCTTGTTTAATGTTTTTCATGTTCCTAATAT
>BQNB010057124.1:0-38352 GCA_026074375.1 Tanacetum coccineum
AAGGGACTCATGCTGCCATTTTCCAAAGTATTAGCCACAAGGGCCATTTCTGCCATCCCTAGAAAGGTATACACCACAAGGACTTGTGGTGAAATAACTTATATAACACTTGGGGGGTGTTTCTGCCAAGTCCCCAAACTTTAACAACCACATGGACTAAAATTGCAATAACAAGTATAACCATGAGGGACCAATTTTGACAAACCCCCAAACCCACACCCCCGTTTTTGAATCACTGTATATCTTCAACATCATTTCCCGCCAAACTTATAACTTCCCCCCCTCCTGTCCCTTTCAACCTCGTTGACTCCCCACATCACTCCAAAACCATCACCACCTCTTACCCCACGCCCCACATGGGCTATCATCTAGCTTGGCGATCCTTGACATCTATATTGGCCAAGATAAAGGACGGGTGAGATCATTTTGTTTGGGCACCAAGAAAACTTCAAGGGCTGTGATTGACCCAAGCTTTCCTCTCACCAAAGAAACACAACTAGCACATTCAAGTGAAGACAAGAAGAGAAGTATAAACCCTAGCTTATTCGGCTATATAAGCTTTTGTAAGCCATTGTGGCAAGGAGAGTTTTTTTTAGTGTGTAATTTTTTTGAATTCAGTTTTAGTCTTTAAGAGTATAACTCATTTAAGCTTTTATGTATTTTGTAATGTTTTTAATGAAAATTAAGATTTAAAGTTTCACATTGTTTCCAAGTTCTTGTTTCTTTTAAGCTCACTTTTAAGCTCAATTTAAGCCACTTTATAACCTGTTTTAAACTGTGATACAAATTTAAGAAAAATTTAAAAGAAAAAAAAGGTCACTGTTTGATTAAGCCAAGGATGAATGAGCAAACATGGATGGCTCATTGGTTGCTTAGTATAGCTTATTTATAAGCTAATGGGTAGGTTTTAGAGCTTATTTAGGTATCCATAATCCTGTTTTGAGCAAGGATCAAGGTATGCTTTCTTTTTAAATTTTTGCTTAAAAGTTACTGTAGCAACAGCTTATTTTTGCTTATTCTTAGCTTATTCTTGTTTTTCTTACTTGTTTATGTCCTATTTATGTTTATTAATGCTTTTATGCCATTGTCCAAGTCTTAAGTATAAATTGCCTAGATAGCTTATTTTTCACTATTTGCTTATTAGCTTATTAGAATGCTTATTTGCTTTTTCTTTTTACCTTTTAATGCTTAACTATGCTTATTCAATACTTGTCTTTTAAAATTGGTGCTTAAACTAGTCATTACAGTTTTAAAAATTCGTTTTTTAAAATATAAAGGGGTGTTTGGGATAAGCCCAAAATGGGTCAAAATGGTGTCATCATGGGTTGTGGCCATTTGGCCAAAGTTGGTTAGCATTATTAAGCTTATTTAAGTCTGTTTTCCAAAAAATTTAAGTTCAAAAACTGTTTTTCAAGTTTTCTAAGTTGTTTATTAAAACTGTTGGTTTTAAAAGAAGCCCTAAGAGCTTATTTGGATAAGCTCTTGTAATCCTGAGTTTTAGCTTCAAAGTGTGTCATTTGTGGGTGTCTAAACAAGAGCTTAAAAGTGTTTGGAGTCATTTGTTTACTTAAGTCAAAACTGCCAAAATTTGGTGTCATTTTTGTTAAAGAGAAAGCCCTTTTTCAAAAACAAAAATCAGCATGTTTAATTTGTTTTTAGAAAATGGAATTTTGAATATAAGCTTTTCATAAGCCCCTTTTAATCTGTTTACCATTTATTTTTCATTTTGAGCTTATTTGACAGCTTATTTTAAGCTGTCAAGATAAGCCCCCTTGTCTTTAGTTCATTTCCCCTGGTGCTAGACCACCAACTTGCAGCCCCTTTTTAGCTTAATTTAACTTAAAGACCTTAGGACCTTTTAGCTTATTTAGATACTCACTAGGTTAGATGTTAAGATTCTATAACTTTTAAGCCTTATTTTGCTTTTTAGTTTGCTTATTTTTTTTTTAAAAAGACCTTAGTTTGCTGCCTTCTATGCTTAGTTTAGTTCTATAGCTTAATTTCTTTCTGGCTTATTAGGTGCTTATTAATAGTTGATTTTAGCTCTTACTTGCGTATTAGGATTGTTAGTTGTCTAGTTTGCTTATTTGTCACTTTCCTTGCTTATTGAGTGCTAACAGCCAAGAAAAAGCCACTTGAGCTTTTAAGCTCAATTTAAGCTACTGTCAAACAAAAAGCCCTCTTTTCAGCTTATTTATAAGCATTCTCAAAAAGTCATAGTTATAAAAAGTGATAAGCTTCATGTGTTCTACAAGTTTGTTTAAAAAGTTTTTGTAAAAAAAAAAAAGGAGATAAGGGGAAACCCGGGTGAGCAAGACTCGAACCCGGGTCTCTACCCTCAATACACCTCTTTTATAACCAAGACCCTTACCGCTGTGCCCTTGGGTCTTTTCTGTTAGACCCTTGGGCACTTGGTTATTTAAAGGGGTTTTGTCCCTTAAGCTTATAAGCTCGTTTGAGCTTATTTTCGGCTTATTTATAAGCCGAATTTTGGGCTTCTTATTTTTCTTAGGTAGGATTTTAGGTCTAGTAATTTTAGTAATTTTTTCAGAATTTTTAAAAATAGTTTAGTATTTTTTATAATTTAATTTCGTTAAAAGTTTTAAAAATTCATAAAAAATACAAAAATTATCAAAAAAATATTTTTCTTTTTTAGAAAATTTTCTTTAGTCATAATTTACGTAGGAAAAATAGAAAGACTTTCGTAGGGTTAATTTTTCAAACTTTTGATTTTTAAAGAACGGGTCTCGGGTACGGATCTTGACTTGACTCGTTTTTGGGTCAAACGACCTCCGTTTCAGTCTAGTCTTTTTCGTTCTTCATTATTAGTTCCCTAAGTAGTTTTAGAAGTAAAAATTTATATTGTAGGGTTAAATTTTGAAGATTTTAGTTTTTGACCCCTTGTTCGAGGGATTCCTGCTCATCGTTTTTTAGCTTAATTTCAAATTTTTAAGGTTTTTCTCAATCGTTTTGTTTTGTTAATTGATTAATTTAGCTTTCTACCTCTCAAATCAATTAATCCCATTCAAACTTCAATTTTCCGACTGATCGATTCATCAGCACAGCCTCGTTGGGATAAACGACCTGGGGGGATATCCTACACTACTCCTCGGTTTTCAGGATTTGTTTTAAATTATACTTATTATATAATTTATATATGATTTTAAGGTGTAGTTTTTAGCATCAATCAGTGTCACTCCTTCTTATTATTGATGGTAGCTGTTGCCTAGTGTTAACAAGTTTCTCAGCTGATTATTGGGAGTGTGGATACGGAGGTGACCAACTTCAGTAAAAAAACAACATAAGTGATTGATGCGATCAATGGGATCATCACCTTTCAAGGAACACTAGAACAATTAACCAGAAATATTGTTTGGAAAATTTCAGATTGTTGGTTAATTTGGGAGGAAATTATAATTGAGAATGGATGATGATGAGAATAAAACGTTGTGTTAATTGATGATTGAAAGTCATTGTATGGATAAGTTACTGAAAGAGGTGTTGATGATTGATGAGTTGAGTATTGTTGAGACTGATAAGGTGAACCATACCGTGGAGAAGGATATGTTAAAGCTGGTGGTTGAAGTTGAGTGTTTTGGTAAGTGTGTTGATGACTTTGATAAGGTGACTGTGTTATTTGGTGAAAGCAACTAAAGCAAGAGGATCAAGAGTTATGTTCAATGCACAAACAACTTCATTTGCATGTTGTTCATAGATGTTTCCAAGTGAGCATGAAGCTGATCAACATTGGTAGTATGCAAGTTCTATTGACAACTTAACATCAGATAACGAATTTGCTCCATTCATGCAGGAAGAGTGTGTCAGAAAACTTGGTATTACTTGAAATTGCTCTAGTGGGCATCTTGTAGATGTTTCATACATTGAGTAGCAATGAGAATCTAGTAGTACTCGTGTAACGACTCTCCTTTTCTTGTAAGTGAAACTTATCAAATTTCACGTACAACTTACACTGTCCGTTCTTGCTTTGTTAACGACATTCCTTGCATGAGCAGTTTAATCTTCTCCCAAAGATCCTTGGCTACACGATGTTGACTCACAAGAGCATAAATTTCTATTGGAAGGCCTTGGAGAATGATATTAATTGCTTTGATGTCACAATCAGCTTGAATGGCTTCTGCAGGGGTGAGCTCAGTATATTCCTTAAGTCTTGTTACACCATCCACTATGATTGATGGCCAGACGAGTGGACCTTTCTCAACGGAAGCAAGGATCATTCTACCATGTGGTCTATTCATCATATAAAGTTCCATTCTGCTTTTCCATGAATCATACAAATGTTTTTCAAGCATCGGTGGTTAATGTCACCAACCCTAGAAAGTGATTATCAGCAAGAGGCGTCATTGATAACGTGGTAACAAAAAGTGATTACTGAATTGATCGATCGGGTGGGTAGAAAGAAATTGGTGTTTGAATGTGTTTGTTGAGTCTTGAAATAATTCTTGAAACTACACCGGATTTTATAATTCTCGACAAAACCGAGAAAACAAGTTAATGTTAACCGAGAAAACAAGTTAATGTTTCACGGGATTTTACAAGTCAAAGAAATAACCGTATAATTTAGAAATTTTAGTTGATAGGATTTGACTAGTTCGGTTTTCACTGGTTCGGTTATCTAGTTCGGTTATCAAACAAAAACTAGTTCGGTTCCACTGGTTTGGTTATCTAGTTCGATTGTCAAACAAAAAACTAGTTCGGTTCCACTGGTTCGGTTCACTAGTTCGGTTCCAACACAAATAAACTAGTTCGGTTCCACTGGTTCGGTTCACTAGTTCGGTTCCAACACAAATAAACTAGATGGGTTCCACTGGTTCGGTTCACTAGTTCGGTTCCAACTAGGATCAAATCGTTCGGTTCTTACTAAATCAACTAGTTCGGTTCTAACTGAAGAAACTAGTTCGGTTTCAACTGAGATCAACTCGTTCAGTTCCAACTAAAACCAACTAGATCGGTTCCACTGGTTCGGTTAACTAGTTCAGTTCCAACTAGGATCAACTCGTTCGGTTCCTACTAAATCAACTAGTTCGGTTCTAACTAAAGAAACTAGTTCGGTTCCAACTTAAGAAAACTCATTCGGTTCCTACTAAAACCAACTAGATCGGTTCCACTGGTTCAGTTAACTAGTTCGGTTAACTCGTTCGATCTTCTAGTTCGGTTCCAACAGACAAGACTAGTTCGGTTGTAACTGAGACGAAACCCAAATTTTCAAAACTCAAAAAGACACATTTTTGATTGGTTTTTTGCAAAAAATCTTGTACAACTAGTGTTACTAACCCTATAGGAACAAGAAAAATGACAACTTTAAGGTTTTTAAGCCGAAAAATTTTAAATCAAGATTTTGCTCTTTGTAAAGGTTTTGAACACAAATCAAAAGACAAACACAAAAACTAAACACACCACTCCATGGCTCTTGATACCAATTGAAGAATACTAGTAATCTTTGATATTATGCAAGAACTAGAGAGAGAAGTGGGTTGAAAAGTTTCTAGAGAGAGAAAGATGATAATATAATTATGTGTGTGAAAATAAGAAGTGAAACAACCAACCACCCTCTCCAAGGCATGGAGAGGGTATATATTCTACATACATGGCCGGCTATGGGCCTTAATGGGCTTTCCATGGGCCTTGGGCCAGACTAGCTTACTAGACTAATCATATAACAAACTACGGGCTAAGACTATTACAACTTGGAAGTGACCGATACTTTTCTTGTTTCCAACAAAACGTGGTTAGGAAAGTCTGGATCTACAAAACCATCGGGCTGACGAACAAAAACTTCCTCTTTCAGTGGATCATTCAGGAATGCTGTTTTAACATCCATCTAGTAAATAGGAAAGTTCTTGTGAGCCACATATGCCACAAAGATTCTAACAGCTTCAAGTCTTGCAACTGGTGTAAATGACTCCTCGAAATCGATTCCCTCCTATTGACCGTATCCTTTGGCAACTAAACGAGACTTGTTCCGAATAACCATGTTTTCAGCATCAGTATTGTTTTTCCAAATCCATTTCACTGCAATTATATTTCTGCTAATCAGACATTCGACAAGTTCTCAAACATCAAGGCGTTTGAACTGGTTAAGCTCATCTTGCATATATTCAATCCAGCTGTGATCAAGCATAGCTTCCTTGATATTTTTTGATTCGATTGTACTCACTGTCAGTGCTTACATACAAACTTATGCATTAGTTTGAAGTCTTTTTCTTGTCATTACAGGTTTTGAGGGATCACCAATCACTTTTTCAATTGGATGATTGTTAGTCCACTTATCAGTTGAGCGATGTTTTTGGTGAAACTCATGCATATTTGATGGATCCTGATATGTTGAAGACGTCTCAGCTACTTCGAACACAAGAGTTTGAGGTAGATTATAAAATACATTTCCATTAAAATTTGCAACTTCTTATTGAACAAATTCATCGGCATTTGCATTTAAGACTAGAGAGTTTGGTTCAGTAACAACTTGTTCTTTTGACGAGGATACTATTTGAGGAGCATCATCTTGTTCAACGACAATTGACGATGATGAAGAAGTGTTTTCATTAGCAAGAGTATTTGCAGCGGAATTATCAGACACTTCTTGTAAACTCGCCGCTTAGTATTCTTCATACAAAGGACCAAAAAAAGTTATCCAAGTTTGATTTTGAAGGTACTGATTGTGAATCTTCCGATGAATCTTGAAAATTCGAGCAGTTTGTTCCGGGTTCTAAATTATTGCATTCAGAAGCCATTGCTGTGAGTTCATCAAATTTGAGGATTACCCGTCTATTTACGTGTGGGTACCCATAGGTTATGGGTTTTTTCTCACCCGTTGCCATCCCTATTGATTGGTTAAGTGTTTAAATAAATAACATATTATACAAGATACATTTCTACATTTGATGGATGTGAGTCATCGCTTGAGGTATCAAAGATCTGATTATCGAGTACATTACCCAGTAGACCCCTAATAGGTTGTCAGTGGGAAAAAACCATCATTCTTTCTCCTTGAATTTTTTGAGTAAAGTGCAACGTTCTCCTTCCTCTTCTTTTTGATCTCTTTTGCTTAAGATTTTGAATTATTTAGGTGTGTATGGAAACCAGAAAGGAGGTTGAATAGTTTTACCGTTTTAAAATTTATTACTTTGATTATCTACTTATGTGAATTCAATTGATCTACAATAATTTATGTGATAGCGAGACAATAAATAAATAAGTAAATGCGGAATATAAATAAGTAAAGATAGAAAAGATAAAACCAAAGACACGATGATTTATAGTGGTTCGGCTATGAAGCTCCTCTTCGCCCTACTCCACTCCCCAAGTACCCAACTCGAGAGTTTTATTCACTATGTCAACAAACTCCCTTTAGGCGAAGAAAATCGTACATGTCGCTAACACTTTTTCTGGTACTAAGCTAAATACCGAGTTCTACTTCAAGATAGAACCGATCTAACACACTATGTATTTTAAGGCCTAAAATACTAAGCTATCATACACATATGATAACACAAAATGAATGAACAAAGGAGGATAACTATCACAAGTGTGATGACTCTATTAAACTAATAACACTTAAAGCTTGATGTCTTCTTTATGTTCTTCACTAAAGAGTGGAATGATTGAATCACTTGTAATGGATAATAGAACAAGTGTAATGATTAAAGAATGCAAGAGAGAAAATAAATATGTGTAAGAAAAAGATTAAAATAAGTGTTTGAAATGAGAGCACATGGCTCCTATTTATAGGCAATGTTTAAATTCAATTTCTGCCCATAACAACTAGCATCACAGATCCACGGATCTGCCATAGCTTGGATCTGTATTTGGTTATGGTAGATCCATGTGATGCAGTTGGTAGTTATTTGTATTTTAGTGATTAACCCCAAATCTTAACAAGATATTATTATGTACTTAAAAATCAGATTTAATAGATTCTTTTAGAAGAATATATTTCTTAACAAGAAAATAGAAAGATTTTCTTGATTTGGGAAGATTTGGAAAGATTTAGAAAGATTGTTTCCATTTATGGTTAATACTATTTGTCTTATTGATTAATATAACTAGCTTATAATTAATCATGTGTTTACTTGAAATCATTTGACTAGTAAAGGTTTATGCAAATGATTAAGTTTGTATGCAAGAAAAAATATTTTTCTTTGATCATTAACTAATGTTAGGCTCAGTTCCTGAGCCCTTTAGCCTCTCACTAGATTTAAACATAAAATCTCCTAAGTATAGTCAAACTAAAGGATGTTCAGTTTGAGTCGCTAAAGGAAAGCTTTAGCTCCAGTTCTTCGGGTACTTAGAAGATCAAGATCATCTTCACTTCAATTTATGTGGCGGTACAAAAACTGAAGACAAGACCTTAGCAAGAGCTTCAGTTCAGCTTGGTTGACAATTCCAAGCTGAACGATGTCTATCACCTTAACAGAAGATTGACACGAAATGTTTCACTTCTAGAAGGTTTAAAAAGCGAGAAAAAGATTGCTTTATGTCGAAAGGAATAAAGCAATCTCCTTGGGAAATGTTACTTCTAAAGTTGGTATAGAAGTACAACAACTTTCTTTAAAGGACTGTACCTGGTACTTTAGATCACATCTGCATTAAATGGTATCTCAACCACTCATTGGATGCATGGCACGCGTACTAGGTTAACTTGTAAACTCTAATTCTTTTGCCTATAAAAGGAAAGAGATAAGGGGGAGAGTAAAGGCGCGATCTCATCCGGAATTAATGTGGAAACACGGATTAAAGAGTTTCATTGTAGTCACTCGAAACAAGGACTGATGCGATACTATTAAAAGCTGAAGCTTTAGTTTAGTCATAAGTAGTTTGTTTTCTTACTCTCTTAACATTGGTTAGAGTTTAAGTTCGAAGGAGATAACACCCCAATTGTCATTCAACTACCTTGCTATTCCGCAAGCAAGGTGTGTCATAGATTCTTTATTTGATTCTAATAAGAACCTATACGTTGAAAAGTTACTTCTGTGTGTTTTAAACTTGTTCGTTATGTTGTTCATATATATCTGTTCAAAACTCACTTTCTTGCCATTGAATGTGATTAGTTTAACTTGATAAACCTTATATCACGTTCAAAGGGACCAACAAGTGGTATCAGAGCAGTTTGATTTATAAATCCTTTTCAAAGTTTTTATAACTGCTCAAAAGATTTTTAAAATCAAGATCCATCTTAAATGTTAGCATAAGTACCACAAACTCTTGAATATAGGAGTGGCCAGTTAAATGCCGCTCCTATACTAGAGGTGGAAAATTTCACCAACTAGAAAAAGAGGTTCATGTGCCACATCATTGGGATTAAACCTCAATTCAAAAACATCATCAAAAATGGTTCTTTTATTCCCATGGTAGCTGGTTAAAGGAAGCCAGAAGGACAATGGACTGTAGATGAGAGAAAGGCTGCTAAAAAGATCAACGACTCAAAAGTCTCATCATGTTCGTCCTTCTAGATGATCAAAAGAATTCTGTCATAAACCGCTTAACAGCTAAATCAACCTGGGATGACATGATACTGTATCATGAGGGCCCCTTTAATGTGAAAGAAAGTATGGTCATAGACCTAAAGTTGTGTTACAACACCTTTAAATTCAAAGAAGGTGAAGCACTAACACAAACTTTCACCAAATACAAAGCTTTGATGAATGAGTTAGTAAATGATGGCATCAAACTTTCAAAGCTTGAAATAAATACTGGTTTTATAAATGGGTTACCAAAGAAGTGGCTAAGTTCAGCCAAAACCTCCTCAGAAACATAAATCATGTGAAAAGATCTGAGCTTGCTTCTTTATTTGGTAAACTTAAATATAAAGAAAACCTAATAGATAGTATTTATAAGAACAAATCTATTATCTCTACAACACCTCTGTAACTCTGCTTTTTTTTTCTCTAATACTCAATTGTCCCAAGACTTATCACAAGATAGTCCTATGATAAAAAGGATGCTAGAAGAAGTCATGAGTACTGAATGACCTAGAGAAGAATATCAAGCAAGACCCTTTAAGCCAAGTATAAAAAGATCTTCAAAAAGGGTACTCAAAGTTCACATGCAAAAGCAACTGACCAAACTGAATGCCACAAATATGACAAGAAGGAGCATTTTACAAGAGACCAACTATAAAAAACTTTAGTTCCTCATTACCAGTCACTCAGTAATGCAGGACCTTAATCACCAAAACCTCATATTCCTCTAAGGCACAAACCAGAACTAAGCTTACCAAGGACTGTTAAAAGCTAAATACAAAAAAAGTCAAGGCTAAAAACTAGTCTCCTGATTTTAAGTTGCTATGATCTCAATCTATCACTTCCAAAGCTCAATGGTTAAGAACCATGTCTTATCACTGAAGCTCTATGAATGAATGAAGAAGAAGTGTCATTAGGGTTCCAATGAGATGATGGAGGTAAAATACTCATGTCACTAGCTGAAATAATGATGCTGTCCCAGCAAAAAAAGGTGCCAGAAATGGTGAATGGTAAAAGATCCTCCATGTGAAAAGTATACACTCCTATCTGAAATGGACGATAATGATGATAGAAAAACCGATCTAGACTATTTGTGTGTTGATACTAAATTATGTTGAAGAACAAAGAAATAATCTTTTGTCAAAACGTAGAGATCTTGTTCAAGAACTGAATACATGCAAAGAACAACTTTTAGTATTAAAACAAGCAAAACTTGATTTTCTTACCATGCATCATGTAAACACTGAGATTCTCAATAAGAATAAAAACTTAAGACAAACGTAAAGAACTAACAGCAATTACTGAAACATATTCTTAACAGTAACAAATAAAAGTACATCAGTGTAACAGGAAGCAAATCCCTTCTCAAAAAAGAGAATCTGGGAGTTTGATCAACTCACTAAAGATCCCTCCAGTTTTGGGCAAAAAGACTTGGTTTTTGTAAAATCTTCAGCCGATGACACAAAAGTGTCCATTTACCTGGTTAAAGACCATGGCTTTCTGAAGCCTGAAGGTTTTATTTTCCAAATCATGATAACTGGTAGGATACTCCCAGTAAGTCACAAAGATACACAAGCTGATCCGCCAATTGTTGTCACTGACTCTTCAAAACGACTGATTATGGATTCAGTCTGATGAACTTCAGTATGTAACACCCCTCTTCCTCTACTGAAGAAGTTGGATGGTGCTGAACCTGTTTCTGGACCAAAGACTATCTAATTAATTTTAAGGTCAAAATCCACATTCAAAGCTGAAACTTTAAAAGGTGTCATAATAAATGAATCATCCTCAGCTCCTGCTAGGGGTTAACAAAGCTCTTCAGCTTCAAAAGTTAATTCAGCTTCTACTGGCAAACTAAAGAGTGTGAAAATTAAAGATGATCCTCCTTTGGCTATTGTAATGAAAGAACTTAACACCCTAAAATTACAAATTAGAAAGAATCATTCTTTTAAACCTCCATAAAAAAAATAATCAACCATAATAGGTTTTCCCAAAATCACCTTCAAAAAAAAACAACATACAAAACATAATTCAAAAAGGGTTGTGATTTGTGTGGCTTAAACAATAATCTCTTTGAGAATTGTTATAAAGTTTTGTTTTGTAAAAAGTATGAGAGAACTAATCACAGAACCTGTGATCATGCTGAATACATGTCCACCATGAACATGTCTAAGCATCTAAAAAAACAGGGTGGATCTTCTTCAAGATCTAGAACCCCAAGACCATCAAAACACTTCTTCCCTCTTATTCATACACTATGGTAGGTTCCTATCATCTTATCCGATGATTGAGATAAACTATCTCATATGTGATATCTGTGGAAGTTATGATCATGATACACATGGTCATAACAGGATCATTTCTCGAAGAAGAGGAATTAAGCCAAGAAACCCTCAGCATATCATGAAAAGTTGTAAAACACTTCAAGCTAAAAAGGCTAAAGCTTGAAGTATGAATAAGGAAACACTTCAAGCTAAAAAGGCTAAAGCTGCAAAATGCTATTCCTTAAGTCATAATAGGATCATTTCTTTAAGAAGAGGAATCAAGCCCAGAAACCCTCAGCATGCTATTCCTTAAGTTATATGCCTTGAGCATCCACTGTCCAGGTACTAGATGGGCTTCCTGATGTCACACTACACAAATACATTTAGAATGGTTAGTTTTGCTTAAAAACCCACCTTTTAGTGGGAGTCTTAGATCTGTTAGCATTTAATGATTCAACCTTAGTTGATTTTAGAGCTTTAGCCTTTTTAGCTTGAAGTGCTTCACCTCTTCTGAACCACTCAATGTCATTGTGATCAGTTATGGTATGAATTAAGGAATAGCATCCTTGTCAACTTCTGTGATGTAAAGGGGATTTCTCAAAAAAATCCTCTCCCTACACACCTGAACAAAATGGTGTTGCAGAAAGGAAAAGTAGAACCCTCATAGAAGCTATAAGAACAATGCTTTCAGGATCTGTCTTCTCAAAACAATACTGGACTAAAGCTGTAGCCACTGCATGCTACACTCAAAACAAATCCACCATTGTGAAAAGACATCTCAAAACTCCATATGAAATTTTTCGTAAGAAAATCCCAAATATTAACTTTCTTCATGTCTTTGGATGTCTAGTCTACATCTATAATCATAAAGATCACCTAGGAAAGTTTGATGAAAAAGCTGATGATGGTTATCTTCTTGGATACTCACTTGTTTCCAAGGCCTTCAGAGTCTTCAACATAAGAAGACAACAAATTGAAGAAACCTATCACATCACATTTGATGAAAGCCCTAATGCTATAAAATTCTCAAAACCTTTAGTTGATGACATTAACATTGCTAAAACTAAAAGATATCCACATGATTAATATCTTCATCCTTATGAGCCTTCTCAAATGTATCAAACAAACAGCAATGATGTGACGTTCATAGAACCCTATGAATGTCCTGAACCAGTTGTTCTTGAAACTGAAGTTTCATCTGACCAAAATGGTCAAACTAATCAAAATGATCAATCTGCTCAAACTGATGAAATCTTAAATGATGATCAGTCTAAACATTCAAATCATACCAATGATGAACAAATCATTAATAATATCCCAAACACTAAAGACATTCAGATCTCTGAACACTTATCCTCTCCAAGTATAGAGGATACTTCAGTACATAATACAATTCCAATCCCCAATTCCTCCTTATCCATTCCATCCAAGTATAGAGGATACTTCAGTACATAATACCATCAGACGACTTTCGTGTTTCGCCGAAAGGCTAGAACTAACTCGAAAGTGCCCAAAATAGCTGTTGAAAATCGGATCAGCAAGCAAAATAACCTTATATAGCTGATTGCAACATTTTAATTTTTCTAAACTTGTTTACGCCGTAACTTTTTCGTTATTAGGAGTTACGGGATGTTCAAATTACTGAAACGCTCGTAAAAGTACCCTCTCCAATATTATCCAACCAAAAATAAAATTTTACAAAATATCTAACCCCGTTACGGAGGTTCTGTTTTCTGCTCTAAACAGCTAGTCACAAAATACGCCAAAATCGTGACCGAAAAGTTCTGTAAAGTAATGTATTACCATTTCAAACCTTTAAGTTCCCAAAATATATGTTATGATGTCATAATTCAAAGAGTTGTAAAATATGCATGACCATTTCAATCCCCAAATAGTCACAAAAATGTACGTATGAACGTTGAACCACAATTGTTTAAAGCATGTATAATATTTATATATATCACCCAAAATGTTTCAAGTATGTATTGCCACTTTATTCAAGGCACAGTAAATATTCCCATGTGTATAAAACAATGATTACAATTACTCTAAGCTCATGAAACTGATGCGCTAACAAAAATAATGGCCATATGCTTACACCAGATGTCCCTACCTGGACACCCTCAACATTGAATTACTTTACATGTGCCTACACCGATTCCCCTCCCGAACAATTCAGACCCTACAGCATTGAATTACTTTTAGTGGCCAACACCGATGCCCCCACCCGGCACACCCTCACATTGAATTTACTTTGTAACAACAACATGAAACTAATCCTTAATCATATAATATAATATTTGTTTACCGTTCAAAAACTAAACCCTAGTAATGTACTCCACAGCGAAGAATGTAAATAAAAGATAGGTAAACCAAACAGTAAATCAACCATGTAAAACATTTGTAAACAAGCATGTTCTCACCCCAAAATACATGTAAAACGAGTAAAACATGGGCTATAAACTCACATTGATGTTGTAGCACTATTTGCAGAACTGCACATATTATCATCAACACAAACGAACAGAACGGCACGATCAAGAAGTTGCGGTTTGATCTTAACGGCTATATCCTCGCTACTCTAGGTTGATGCATTTGTTTTCTTCGATGAAGGTTACTCAAACGAGACAACTTGATAAAGATTTAGATTTCCAAGGTTGTAATGGATTTGGGTGGTTTTTAAATAAAATAAATTGAAAAGTAACGCAAAGTATGTAATATATCCCGTATATATTACTTATGGAAAATGAACAAGTATATAATTCGTATCGTGAATTATATAATAAAGACAAACAATCCAAAGATTAAAAAGAAATGATATAATACTTTGCAAGTAATATATAAGAAAGTGTGAGTGAATAATTAACCAATTATTTTGACCACGCTGTTTTCTGAAATCACCACAAAAATTAAATAAAAAGTTTCTTGCATAAAACGTAATCGTAAAACTTTTAAGATTACTATTAAGTTAAACGATGTTTATGAAGATTTTTACAACAATTATTATGTTATCTTCTAGCTGACAATTATAAAATATAAAATAATATTTTATAAATTTATATTTTGTTTCCCTCGACGGTCGTGTCAAAATAGTTGTCTCATTGGTAAAAGTAAAGTTTTCGTTCGTTGGTCATTTATTGAATATATACAAATTATAATATCTTTAAAATATAAACTTAGTCCCCTGTTATCGGTTTCTAAAATAATAGAAGCTTTAGTGAATCGTTACTAAATATAGAAATTTATAAAATTTCGCCATGACTTTTCCGTTTATAAAACGATCCCAAGTCGAAAGACTTTGTTGCAAATCAACCTTTCCAAATCAATTTAATAGAAAACATCCAAGTAAGTTTCAAGTGTATTTATTTGTTATTGTCATTGTTTCCATATTATAAGTCCGTTACGGGTCCAATATAATATATCCGAAAATAATAACTAATCACATTAATTGACCAATTATCCACCATTATATCCGGTTTTAATATTTATAAAACCTTATGTTATATTTATTTTTCGTTTTGTATAAATCAAACACACCCTAAAGTTGTTTCTGCACACCTAAACGCGCCCTTATGGTGAAACTGCTAACCCAAACGCCCCTATACGGTTTTCCTGCTAACCCAAACAACCCCCTATAAAAATTTAAAAATAAAAAAAATAAAGAACGGTTTTCCCTATCCCTTCTAACTTCCAAACACCCCCTTTTGACGAATCTGTTTACCCAAACGCACCCATTTGGTTATACTGCTAAACCAAACGTACCCCTATGATCTTTATGATAAACCAAACGCACCCTTTGTGCTTTTTAAACCAACCAAATGCCCTGCATGTAGCTAACCAACTAAAAAAGACGCAAAGTCGAAGGCGCCGCTATAGGCTGTCTAACACAACGCATCTTATTGTTTGTCCCGTTAAACCAAACGCACACCCTTAGTATTATCTTTACACACCAAAACCACTCTTGGTCTGTTTCCGACCGATAACCAAACGCAAGAGTAACCCTTGAATGTTTAAACAAACCAAACGAACACCCCTAGCTGTTTACAACAGCTAAACGCACCCTAGGATGGTGGCTGCCCCACCAAATGCACCCTCGTGGTGCTGAGATCAAAACCAAACACACTCGCAGGCTGTTAAACTTAAAACCGAAACCCATCCTTTAGCTGGCCATGAAACCCCACGCACCCCTTCTTAGGCTGATTTTTACAAAACCAACCGGCAACACGCACCCATATCGGCGGCGACAAACCCGACCACCCTTTTTTGTGACAAACACGAACCGAACGGCCCCCTCTCCGGGAGGCTTGCCAAAAATCAAACCGCACCCTTTTTGGCTGTAAGACACAAACCACCGCACCTTTGGAGTGGTGGCTGTGACGATGTAGGGGACAACGAGGAAACCGAGAGGGAAGACATGATGATGATGGTGGTGTGGCTGTCTTGGGTAGTAGCCGAATGAAGGTTGGAGGGTCGCCTTTGGTGGCGCCGATGGGAGGTGTTTAGCGGACGGCAGAGTGGTGGCAAAGCGACGTAAAGGATCGGGTATATGTGGATCGAATAGGTCGGGTGGTGAGGAACATATTTGGACTTGGCCGGTAAAATCACCGGAAAAAGTTTTCACGGCGACGCGGCTTGGGTGTGGCCGGTTGGCTGCCATAAGTGAGAAGAGAGAGAGAGAGTGGTTCATGTGCAATATGTGCTGTGTTTATTTTTAAAAAATGAAAATGAATATAAACTTTTTTATATATATATATATAAATATTAAAAGTTATAAAATAAAAAATTGTCAATCTCAATTTGTTTGGGTTCATTTTGGTAACTTTTTCCGAAGTGACCAAAAGTGTAACTTTGATATATATTTTTAAAATAGTCGTTCCGGGACTAATCGTTTTAGCGAATTTACCGGTGTTTTCAAATACAAAACTTGCGCCATTGCGTTTCAAATCATTTTTCTGATAAAAATGAGTATTTACTTGATAGTATTTAATAAATATTTTTATAACATTTATAAAAATATATGTTATTTATTTGGTGACCCTGTTATGCCTTGTCCGAAAATAAAAATGAATTTTTAACTCAAATATTCGCGTTATCAACAAAACGCTTTTGAATAAAATGTTAAATGATTTTTATTAACTATTTTTATTAAATAAATAAGTGATAATAAAATAAAATTTTAATTATTTTTTGAGCCTGTACGCGTTGTAATGTGTCTCCAAAATTTTGAGAGGCTGGTTTTAGCTTCTACCCTGCTATGTTTACAATTCTCGGGTAAAACTACTAAGTTGTCCGAAATATCGTTTAAAACATCAAATTGCTTTAGAGGTCGAGTTGGTGAAAATGTAATTTAGGTGTTCGTTTTTTATTATGACAGCTTAGAAATAATCTATAATCTTTTCCGTTTTCAGTCAAATGATTTAAAAATAGTTTTTGTACCTGATAGATAATGTGATAATAAATAATGATTTATTATTTAAATATGGTTTTTTCTGAAACATTACCTAGTCACAACGCAATAATCGCTTTTTAATATTTGAACAATAAAAGACCAAATGTCAAAAGTCAAGTCAGACCAAAGAAGGTCAAAGTTTATAATAGTCATTTAAAAATTTCTAAAAATTGCCGATCGTGTCACAATACTCCTTATATCCATTCCAACCATGTCACATAGTCCACTCCTCAAGACAATGTGTCAGGACAAACATATTGGAGCGGTTTACTATCATTGTAATCCAGGAGAAAGAATGCTCACAAAGTAGCCATGCCAAAGAACTTATTAATCATCAGATCATGAATGTCTCTTTTAGATTTTCTCTCTGAAGAAGAACCTAAAAAGGTATTTAAAGCACTACAACATCCTGGATGGGTTGATGCCATGCAAGATGAACTAAACCAATTTGCCAAAAACAAAGTCTGGACATTAGTTCCTACACCTTATGGTAAAACCATAATTGGCTCAAAATGGGTATTCAGGAACAAATGAGATGAAACTAGAATTGTCATAAAAAAACAAGTCAAGACTTGTAGCTCAAGGCTACAATCAGCAATAAGGCATAGACTATGATGAAACATTTGCTCTTGTTGCAAGACTTGAAGTAATTAGGATCTTTCTTGCCTTTGCCACTTACATGAGCTTCATAATTTATCAAATGAATGTCAAAAGTGCATTCCTCAATGGTAAACTAAAAGAAGAAGTTTATGTCAAACAACCTCCAGGTTTTGAGAGTAGTGAGTTCTCCAACCATGTGTGCAAATTAGACAAAGCCCTTTATGGACTTAAACAAGCTCTAAGAGCATGGTGTGAAACTCTCTCAACCTATCTCACTAAACACAAGTTTGTAAGAAGGTAATAAAGACAACACTCTGTTTTTCTACAAAATCAAACTGATGTGATTTTGGTGTAAATATATGTTGATGACATTATCTTTGGGTCCACCAGCACAAAATTGTGCAAACAGTTTGCTAAACTTATGACTCAAAGATACAAAATGAGCATGTGGGTGTCCTTACCTATTTCCTTGGATTTCAGATTAAACAATCTGAAAGAGGCATTTCAATCAACCAAAAAAATATGTCAATGATTTGCTAAAAAAATGTTGGTCAAAGACACAAGATCGCAAGATGGCATAGACGATAAAGACAATGACAAAGGCTCAAAGTCTAGATCGCAAAGCATGAAGGAACAAACCTACAACAAAGAACAAAGAAAAAGACCAAGACCACATGAGCTTAAACGACAAAAGCAATCTCATTTATCTCATGAAGGAGTGTCATCAATGAACTCACTTCGGGGGAGATTGTTAGCCTCAAAATATTGAGTCGAACATGAAGTTCGTTCATTATGTATTCGAGTCTCGGTCATTTAATTAGTTAATGTTGTAATAGTATAATATCGGGAATCGGGCTCGATAGTTAATCTAATATTGTATATGTTTCGGGTTTAATCCCAAGCAAAACCCGAGCCCGGGTCCTAATTAAATATCCCGCGCGTCATTTAACGCGACGGGGTATATAAGCTTTTTCTTCTTTAGAAAAAGTTAGTTGTTTCATTTCTAAATATTTTCCTTTTCCATATTCTCTCATCTCTCTCTCTCTCTTCTTTCTCTCTCTAGAACAACTCATCTTTCTTTCTCATTTCTAGTTCGATTCGTGTATGTTATATGTTATGAAGTGATTACGGGATCCTACAATTGGTATCAGAGCTTCAAGGGTGGATTCGTGATTCATTTGTGGTTAATAAGCTCAAATTCGTAGCTTATTTTGGTTGAAAAAAATACCACGGCTCAAAGCTTATTTTGGGCTTACTTTGTTGGTTAATCTTGTGGTTATTCATGCTATAAATGCTAAGGAAGAAGTATTATTGCTCCTACAAGAGATTCATAAGCCTCAAGTTCAAAATCTAGCTTAAAAGATTCGAATTTATTTTGGTGTTCTTCGTGGAGAGTTGCCTAATTTTGGACGATTCTCAAAGAAATACGAGTTAAGGTGTGTTTAAACTTGATATACACACTTAGTATTGCATGTTAGAGCTTTGATTCGTGGATAGAAAAGCTTATTTGAGTGATTTTGTCAAATTCGACCTTGTGTTCATCGTGGAGGGTTGCTTATTTAAGTATTTGTTCTTCACGGCGGTTTGAAAAAGTCAAAGGCGAGTTAAGCAGGTACACGGCGAGTTGCTAAAACAGCGAGTTGCTAAAACAGCGAGTTGCAAAACAGCGGGTTGCTAAAACAGCGAGTGTGCTAAAACAAGAGTTTGCTAAACACAAGCGCGAGTTGCTAAAACAGCGAGTTGCTAAAACAGCGAGTTGCTAAAACAGCGAGTTGCTAAAACAGCGAGTTGCTAAAACAGCGAGTTGCTAAAACAGCGAGTTGCTAAACAGCGAGTTGCTAAACAGCGAGTTGCTAAACAGCGAGTTGCTAAACAGCGAGTTGCTAAACAGCGAGTTGCTAAACGGCGAGTTATCAAACAGCGAGTTACTAATTGGCAGCGGTTTACTAAGAATTTTTTGTGTGAAGAAAAGGGTTTCAGTAAAACAGCCATAACTTTTGATCCGTAAGTCCGTTTCAGGCCCGTGACCTCTCAAATCGAAGAGAAAAATGAGACGGATCACGCTGTAACCACCCTTTAGTTGGTTAAGGATTTTTCGAGGCCCAAAACACTCGTTTACTATGATTTATTGACATTTTTCAGTTTTTTGGAATTTGTGTTAGACTTGTTTTTGTTCTAGCTCACGGCCCATCTGTATTTTTAGGCCCGTTTCAGTTTGGTGAGCCTATTTAAACAAACAGCTTTAACCCTAGCCAGAAAATTATCTGTTTTTAGACAATTAAATCATTGGCCGTGAATCTCCGAATCAAATCATTCACGGTTTTCTATTGATTTTGTAAAATCCCGTTAAATTTTTATCGGTTCTAATCATAGACTTGTAAAATCCCGTGAACGTCTATTGTATTCAAAACCACAACATCAATCACATCATATCCACTTAAGATCCAACAAAATCTTTCACACTTCATAATTCACGATAAAATGGAGAAGAAAGATACCTTATCTTCGTGTTCAGATTCAGAAATACAACAAATGCAACTAATTCAAGACAAAACAAAAGAAAGTTGCATGGTATCTTTTCAACGACTTCATTCACACCTCAAGTGTCTTTTAAACAACGACTTAAAAGGAAGTCGAACCGAGGATGGATTTTTCATAGCCATTTAACGACACACTTTTTTGTCAAGATCTAGAGACTTTCACAGGCACGATGTTCCTAAACATGGATCAACTTCAAAAGCAACTTGATAACAACGAATTTCAAGAGATTGGATCCATGGCCTCTTTTAAAGTTCTTGAGACACAGTTTCAGATGTTCATCAAGTCAAAGATTTATTTGAATGATGAATATATTGTAATGACCATCGAAACGACTTTCTAGAATACACCTCGACTCATATCCAGAATTCCGTGATACACTAATCCAAAACATGGATTATGTTAAAAAGTCGATTGAGAAAAGAGCGCTGCATAAAATGGAGTATGACAGCAGGGTGAATGAAAGACTGATGCAGACGACAGAGGAAAAGGTTGATTCGAGTAAAGCATTGGATGCTAGTTTAGTTATCATTGAAAGCAATGGGACAGAATCACAAAAGCAGGATACAAGCAGCAGATCAGGGAATGATGCACATGTTGATGATGCAGATATCAGACCCATAGATAATGAAGAGCCAATGGCTGAGGTACAAACGACTGCTGATGATAATGTATCTGCTACAGGACAACAGCATACTGAGCAACCTGAATTCAATAATGAAGGAGAGGTTGACCAGAATGCTGAACAATGTCATGACACATGTCCTTTGCCTGCTACATTAACTGATAACCAGACAACTGAATTTTCAAATCAATCTCTTGAATCCTGACAATACGTCTCAACAAACCGTTTGCCCCAATTTCAAAAAGATTTTTTAAGAATGGAAGCACATTGTGTTAATCTTGAACTTAAATATCAAAATCAAGCTTTAAAAGAAGGGCAACATGGTCAATTTTCAAAAGTAAAAAGTAATGAAGCCAAGGTTAAACATGACATCGATGTAATTGAAACAATAAACATCGAATTGGAACATAGTGTGGCTAAATTACTCGCAGAGAATGAGCAGTTACATAAAGAAAAAGAGCACTTGAAACAGACTTACAAAGATCTTTTTGATTCTATCAAAAGGACACGAGTTCAGACCAAAGACCAGAATGACTCTTTAATGGCACAACTGAACAAAAAGTCTAATGAAAATGCTGATGTACTAGCTCAGATTCAGAAAAAAGGGGTTTGCAATTGCAGCATTAAAAAATGAGTTAAGGAAACTAACAGGAAATAGTGTGAATACTAAGTTTGCAAAGCCATCAATCTTGGGAAAACCGGTTGGACAACCACTCAAAAACCAATCCGTTGTTAGACAACCGACTGCGTTTAAGTCTGAAAGACCTAGAATTTTCAAAACCATCGGTTTTTGCCTCCCAAGTTGATGTAGTAACGAATTTGGTCAAAACCCAGTCACTACTACATTATATCCTAAGATAAGATGAATCTCCCTTACAAAACCTCATCACAATGATTGCACCAAAGCTCATCTAGTTTAGCTCCAACGACATTGTTCCATAATCACTAACCTAGAGGAAGCTAAGAAAAAGACACATGAAAAAACTGTAGATCCCTAAAATTTTTCTGACCTCCAAACATTTGTGTTTTGCTCGACGTGTCAGAAATGTGTCTTTAATGCCCAAATCAATGACGCTTGTGTAATAAAATTCCTAAATAAGTCAACTCGCGTCAAAGGTTCATCCAATAAGAAACAAACAAAACAAACCCGTAGAGCAATAAGGGTTGTCAACGAAACAAAAAGAAGACAAATCCCAAAAAGGACATAGTTTCAATAAAAAAAGACTACCACAGTGCATGTGAAAACAACACTCCTAGATCTTGTCTAGTGGCAACCAACGGTAGAAATTCCCTCAAGATTGTTTTGTCTTAGATGGGTTCCACAGAAAGGACAATCGCCTCTAGAGACAACAAAGGTTGAAAGTGAACACCCAAATGGTTCAAATACAGATATCACTAACCATGTGAAAAGCAAACAAGCTCTTAATGTCGGTACAGTACTCGCTTAAGTACAGGGTACATCTTCAATCCTACCGAGGAAACTCAGAGTTTGGTTGCTAAAAGGAAAGATATCTCAGAAAACAGGGCTTCAAGAATTTTAATCGGAGATCGAAAAATGGCGCTGGTGAAAATAACCCTTCAGGCCCCGTTCCTTAATGTAAATGACGTTTGAACACAACAGTTCAAGCCTCGGTCGTCAATGTCAAATGGTGTCTGCTGAGAATAACACTTTAGGCCCCGTTCCTCAATGTTCAAAAGACGTTTGATCACAGCAGATCAAGCCTCGGTCTTCATGGAGATGATGTCTGTTTACATCAGTTCAAGCCTCGTTCTTTATCAAATGACTTCTGATCATAACCGTTCAGAACTCTATTCAAGATAAAATACGGGGAGGATATTCTACTAGTGCAGATTTACGTTGATGACATAATTTTTGGGTCTACAAACCCTAAATATTCAAAAAGATTTGAAAGTAAATGCACCAGTAAGATTTGAAATGTTCTTTAATGGGGGAAATGAAGTTTCTTTTCAGGACTTAACAATCCACCAGTCCCCCAAAAGGTATTTTTATCAATCAGCCAAGTACGCTTTAGAAATTTCTGAAAAAGCAAATATGGATAATTGGTCACTCTAGTTGGTACAACCAGTTAGGCTACTAAACCTAAAAACTAGATGTAGATTGAGTGGAGAAACCCGAGACCAATCTGATTATCGTAGTAAAATTGGTCACATCGTGTACTTGACATCTAGTAGACCTGACTTATGCAAGCATGTATCCTATTGTTGCACGTTATCAAGCTCGACCAACACAAAAGCACCTCAAGGAGGTTAAAAGAATCTTTAAATACCTAAAGAGTACATTAACAGTGGGACTCTATATCCAAAGGATTCTGGATTTGGAACTAACAACATTTTCATTCAACGCAGATCATTAAAACCGGATGCATTGATACTCGGAAAAGCACTTCTTGAAGGATACAAGTTTCTTGGTGATTAAGCTAGTAAGTTTGGATGTCAAAGAAACAAAACTCAACTGCAATGTCTTCAAAAGGCCAGAGTACGTGGCATTATCTGCAAGTTGTGCTCAAGTAATTGATTAGGAACAACTTCAAGATTATGGCTTCAACAGGCAACAAAATACCTTGTAATTGCGACTCTCAGTCAGCCATAGCAACACATGCAACCCGTACAAATATTCACAGGACAAAGCACATCCATAACTCGGTAATCATTTCATAAAGTAACAGGTTGAAAAATGGTATACTAGAATTATATTTTGTCAAAACTGAATTCTAATTAGTCTACATGTCACGAAAGCCCTTCCTGAGGATCGGTTTAAGTATCTTGTCAGAAGGATTGGTATGAGATGTTTGACTCCAGCGGAACTGGAGGTTCTGACAAATGAGTCTGCTTGATATAATCATCAAACATCAACATGTACATATTTTTGAGAAAAGAAAAATACAAAAATATAAAACTTCGAAAAGAAAAATACAAAAATATAAAACTTCAAAAAGAAAATACAAAATCAGAAAAACAGAAAATTTCCAAAAAGAATCTTCTCGACATGTCTCTTGGAATCGATAACATTTACGTGCTTAGAAATGTCGATTAACATTGACACGGGTGTGTAAATGAAGTTCGAGCGAGAGTTTGCAAATAGTTTCAAAACATGTCATTTCTAATTTTCTTAATGGCTTTATAGTGCAAATTATTAGTACACAACCCGACTTCAAATAAAGGAAGGTTTATATCTTATCCTCACAACGAGACGAAATTAACGAGTTCTCGTTCTTGAGTGTTCTTACAAGACATCAATGTTTTTAGCCAAGAAAATAGGATAGAGAGTATCTTTTCAGTGCGCTTACCCTTAACGTTAAAAAAAAAAACAAATAATGAGAAAGAGAGTAGAAAGAGGAGATAAGGAAGTGGAGCGGGAAGAAATCGGTTCCTCCTAACATTTGTTTTTTCAAAAAGTGAACAGATGATTTTTTCCAAGAATTTCTCGATGACCAAATCATAATCTTCAAATTGTGTGTCAACACATCCATCACTCACAGTGCTTTCAAGACAATAATTTCCTCAAATTGGTCCTATTATTGAGGGGGAGTTTTTCGAAAAACAAAGTTTAATGGTTCTAGAATACATAAACCAACGACAATTATTATGATTCCAAAACATTATCAAAATGTTTCCCACAGTTTTCAAGACATATTTTAATCACAGGTATTTCAAAAACTAATTGTTTATTAATTAATTAAAATAAGGGAGAAAAATTATTAAAATATGATCTATTCGACTCAATGTGCTGAAGAAAAGGTTTTATGGTTCGATCTTATACCCAACAACATCTTAATTTCACGACGATTCTGAAGTCATAAGGTGGTTAGGTTAGGAATCAATCCTATGATCTAACCAGAACCGGAGGATCTACCCAAGGATAATCCAAAGTTAGAAATAGCAGTCCTTAGGTATGATTGGAGATGAATGTATATGGGAA
This sequence comes from Tanacetum coccineum, assembly GCA_026074375.1. NCBI lineage: Eukaryota > Viridiplantae > Streptophyta > Magnoliopsida > Asterales > Asteraceae > Tanacetum > Tanacetum coccineum. The sequence goes on from BQNB010057124.1 coordinate 24,893, forward strand.
TAATGCCGACTAAGATTGAGCTAACACTGGAACAATCACAACAAGGTGTTAGTAATGACGTCTTGGTAAGCATTGAAGGCGTTGAAGAATGAAAAAGAAATGTATGGATAAAGGGTCTAAAGAAAGAAGGCCCGTCCAACAATAACTGAAGGCAGAAACCGGTCAATACATATGCTAGTCCAGAATCACAAGTTGATTGCTGACATTGAAAACGACACATGGACCCATGATGCAATTGCACAACCCATCCCATCCATTACGGGTTTCTCTCAACAGAAACTTATCTCATTTGTCACGGAGATACACACGTTATCTATTGACATCTCACTCCGAGATCGTTGATATTGAATAGGTGGCAATCTGCTCCAGCCTCCGAGTACTAAAACCAAAATGCACTAATCGAGTCTAGAGCCCAGAGATCAATCTAAATCTTGTTAGGACACACTCCATATCAGAACACTTGTGATCATATCAAGTTCACCAAGCTTTACTCAAGAGTCCTATGCAATACATTGTGATATTTGCCAGAACAGCCGATGTGATACAAATGTAATTCCACAATGAAGAAGAAATCCTGCTGAGCCAGCATCAAACAAGCTCCTGGTAAGGTGTACATGCAGGATTCCTATATGAATCAAACTTGTGACAACTGGATATCGATTTGGTCCAGTAAATGAATTGACGTATTGATAATTTTGATAAAAACATGACACTCGCGATGTGTTACAAAACTCATTAACGAGAGACACGTCGTATTGATTATCAAATCAATTTTTCCTCCCTCGTTTATCACTACGTAAACCTCAAGGTCAAACGGTGGTAACGGCAAAACCTCAAGCCCATTTCCAAATGCTGCAATCTACGAAGACATACGCATCTTGAAAGCTCAGATTAAAGACAAAAGACTTCCGAAACTCTGAAATAAAGCTTCAAGATAATGCAAATAGCTAGAGCCTAGGTTGTAAAAGACACAAGATCGCAAGATGGTCCATTAGCCGAACGCAAAGCATGAAGGAACAAGATTTACAACAAAATACAAAGACCAAGAAACACTCGACTTTAATACGAAAAACGCAAATCTCACTGAACTCAGAAAAGGAGTGTCATCAATGAACTCACATCGGGGAGATTGTTTAGCCTTAATTTATTGAGTCAAAAAGAAGCTCGTATCCCGGGTGTTCAGACCCTCACTTCAGGGGAGATTGTTTAGCCTCAATTTATTGAATCGAACAGGAAGTTCGGTCCTCTTAACGATTGACTTCGGTCTTTAATTAGTTAACGTTGTAATAGGAAAGTATCGGGAATCGGGCTCGATAGTTAATCTAATATTGTATATGTTTCGGGTTTAATCCCAAGCAAAACCCGAGCCCGGGTCCTAGTTAAATATCCTGCGCGTACCTTTAACGCGACGGGGTATATAAACTCTTTTCTATTTAGAAAAGAGTAAGTTGTTCATTTCTAAAATAATAATTCATTTCTCTTTTCTCTCTCAATTCTCTCTCCTCTTTCTCTCTCTAAAAGTTCAACTCACTCTCTTTCTCTTTTCTATTTCGATTCGTGTATATTATATGTTATGACGTGAATACGGGATCCTACAATACTCGTCTTCACATTTTGGCGAAGAAGGTGTTGCGTGTGGTTGTTGGAACAACAGCTTAGAGTATCTAGAATTTTAGAAATCGGAATGTTTTTCAAGAGGAGAAACCGAATAAGGCGTTACTTTTTGATTCGATTGTTTCAACATCGTTTTTTTGGTTATCCAATAAAAATAACAATTTTAGGATTAACTGGATAGGTTTTCTTCAAGATCCTATAACAGCTTGTAATTCTTTGTAACTGCTTGTTGCTAGCGTTTTGACGTTTGGGTGTTTAATAAAGTTTTTTAGTCCTTTGTGGTTAGGGTGATGGCTTTGTCGTAGCTCTTCCCCTTAGGATTTGTTGCTGGTTGATGACGTATAGTATGAGCACCAAGCTTACTGGGCTTAGTTCATAATATACTCATAGGGGCCCAGGCCCAATACAACAAATAGCCGGACTGCTAAGCCTGACAAGGGTCCAAGCCCCTCCGACAATTTCAAAAGACGCAGTGAGTATCTTCAAGAGCCACACCCGCAGCACAACCGCGGACAAACCCTGACCGCGAAGAAGCACTCGCGTTCGCAAAACACATTAAACGTGGACCCTTCGCCCGACAAGGGAACCCTCACCGGCTACCTTAAACAAGCACAAGGCGAAAATAACTAGGAAACCCTAGTATTAGGCTTGCCTATAAATAGGGGTCATCTCACACCCCAAAAAGGTACATTCTGTCTGACAATTAATACACACACATACTCTTACATATTCTCTGACAAACATGCATACTTACTCTTACGCCGGAGCTTAATCGTGGGGTCCGCCCCACGGTAAGGCTAACGGTTTACTCTCATTTGTGCAGATTATCTCTCCACTACTTGGATTAGTGCAAGATCTACATCACAACCCATTCATTGGCCCAGCCCAATAAATGATATAGACCCATATTCACCCCCATACACAGTTTTTGTACTAACAAGTTGGCGCCATCCGTGGGACCGATATAACTGCGTTCCTTGAAAATACTCACCATGAGCAATCACGAACAACCTACCCCTAGTCATCCCAAGTCTGATGTGCGGAATACGACAGGGAAGAACAAACAAATCCTCCAGGACTCCGTGAGAACTACATCCGCTGTAGATCTCGAAGAGTTCTGCGAAAAGCACTATGAGAAACTACTACCAATCATGGCAGATAAGTACGAGTATGAGAAGAGAAAGAAAGAAAAGCTGGAGGAAGTAAAAGCAAGGCTCGACTTTGGCGATGCCCGGAAGAAAAGCACTAGGGCACAGGAATCAGCGTATTCTGAATCCAGGACAATATCGCCAAGAAGACAGAGACGCTCTCGCAGCCCGCGTCGCAATCCTAGCGTTTTCACTAGATTGAGGCTCGAAAGATCAAGATCGCCACGGCATGAATACAAGAAAAAGGAAAGAAGGGAGAGCACCGTGTTCAAGAGGCTCGGAAGCAGGGGACGGAGTACCTCCGCGCATTCCGATAGCCGTCAGGAAAGCTCAAGGTATACAGAAAATTACTCTGATAGTGAAGATAGTGAAGGCGGGCATTGGAAGTCTAAATTACGAAGGAAAAAAATGAAAGTTGTCGAAGATGGAATGATCTCCTCCCACCTGGGTATGTGTCGAAGAACGATCCGTTCTACTTCTCGAATCCGTCACTTCGACTTCCCGTAAACAAACGAATGCCAATTATTTAAAACATACAACTGAAGCCGAAGATCCTGAAGATCACTTGAGAAAATCTTTCCCAGGCAGCAGCTCAAAAACGGAGAGGTGGGCATGCCCCACATGGTGTCACATTTTAAAATTCTACACGTACTCACCGGAAACGCCCGGGTATGGTTTGACATCCCCTGGCCCCCAGAATCAATAACATTACAATATCTAAGAGAACATTCCGCAAAAACAACCTCACCATAGAAAAGTGCATAACAGACCCCATAGTGCTCCACAACATCAAACAAAGGAGACGGAGAGTCCACAGAAGAATTCATACAAAGATATAAGTCAAAAGTGAAATGTAAAAGACACCGGATGCATGAAATCCTCCGATTCGTGCACGGAACCACAAATCCTAGAGCTCATCAAAGATATCCACGAGAAAATTCCAAAAACATAGACGAAATTGATGCAGTTTGCCACCGTCATTCGTTTCAAGGGCAAGCAGGCGGCCTCAATCAAGAAAGAAAGAAAGTTCCCACGCCTGGAACACCAGAAAGGGGGTCATAAAGGCATAATTTCAAAAAAAAGGAGAGGCATCCGCAGCCAACATAAGACGAAAAAAAGACCAGATAGGTTTCAGTCTTCCTCAACGAAAACTTCGAAGGAAATTCTGGCCTTAGAAAAAGGAAAATTCAAAACCCCACCTCCAATGACAACCCCGGTTGAAAAGCGAAACGCAAACAAATTTTGCGAATTCCCCGAAGAAGTGGGGCACAATACAGATGAATGCAACCATCTAAGGAAACAAATTGAGGATATGCTTAAAGCCGGGAAACTGTCGCACATAATCCGAGAGCTGAAGCAAAATAGCGGAAAAGAACAGCCAAAAAAGAAAGGTGAGACCTCCGAAAAAGAGAAGCCTCAGGCAATTTTAATGATTCAGTCACGGCAAAGTGCAGTAAGACAGAAAATAACTCAAAGTTTCTCACCAGACCTCGAAATATCATTCCCATCCCTGGGGAACGATGAGGGAGCAGAAGGTCCCCTAATAATAGAAGCAGAGGTTGGAGGGCACCAAGTGCACCGCATGTGTATTGACGGAGGGTCATCATTTGAAATACTCTATGAGCACTGCTTTAATCGACTCCGTCCGGAAATAAGAAGCCAAATGGTCCCAGCCACAACTTCGCTAGTAGGATTCAGCGGTGAAATAAAATGGCCATTAGGACAGATAACACTTTTGGTGAAAGTCGGGGATGACGAACATTCAACATCAGCATGGATGGACTTCATGGTGGTGAGATCAACGTCTCCGTTTAATGGGATCATTGGAAGACCGGGGTTGCGGAAAATGAAAGCAGTCCCATCAACAACGCACGGAATGATGAAGTTCCCGGTTATGGGAGGAACACTTACGCTAAGAAGCAGTAAAATCATTCCCATTGAATGCGCGATGATCTCCGAACCAGAAGACCAACCCCCTCCGGTGAACAAAGTAAAAGAGGAAAGGGTTAAAGTGGCAATCAATCCGGAGCATCCGGAACAGACAGTAATGATTGGTTCTGACCTCACGGAGAAAACTAGAAGTAAGCTGTGCAACCTACTTCACAACCAGTTCTGATATATTCGCCTAGGAACACCACGGAATCTGACAGGCGTTCCAAGGCAGATAGCGGAGCATAAGTTAAACGTACGGAAAGGTTATCCGCCGGTTAGGCAAAGGAAAAGAGGCCAAGCCACAGAAAGAAACGTAGCAATAAATGACGAAGTTAGTAAGCTGGTAACAGCTGGGATAATGAGAGAAGTTCACTATCATGATTGGCTCTCCAACCCGGTGATGGTAAAGAAGAGTGACAACAGTTGGAGAATGTGTGTTGATTTTAAAGACCTCAATAAGGCATGTCCCAAGGACGTACCTCATGCCCGAAATAGACCTGAAAAGTCGAATCTTTGTGTGGATTCCCCTTCAAATGCTTCCTGGACGCATACAAAGGGTATCACCAAATACAAATGGCAGAGGAAGATGAGGAAAAGACCGCGTTCATTACAAACCAAGGCATTTTTTGCTACACAAAAATGCCTTTCGGTCTAAGGAACGCCGGTGCAACTTATCAACGGCTAGTGGACAAAACATTCCACGGACAGATCGGTCGAAACCTCGAGGTATACGTGGACGATTTGGTCATAAAAAGCCGCACGGAGGATGAGGTTGTCCGCGACATTGAAGAATTAAGACACTCAGAAAAATCAACATGAAACTAAACCCAAAAAAGTGTATCTTTGGAGTTGAGGAAGGAATGTTCTTAGGATACCAAGTCAATACTAAAGGCATTAAATTGCCCAATAATGGGGGGGGGGTCAGTAGACCCGGTGTATATTGTAAGCCTTCAATCACCAAAATGCTTAAAAGACGTGCAAAAGTTAAATGGAAAATTGGCAAGCTTAAACAGGTTCTTAGCAAAGTCAGCGGAGAAATCATTGCCACTTTTCAAAACTTTAAAAAAATGCACAAAAAAGAGTGACTTTCTATGGACGGAGGAAGCGGAAGCTGCATTCAAACAAATGAAGGAACATATAGCAAAGTTACCTATGCTCACCGCTCCAGAAGAGCAAGAGGAACTCATTGTCTACCTAGCAACATCCAAGGAAGCGGTGAGCGCCATACTAATGACGGAAAGGAAACCAGGCAGATGCCAATCTACTTTGTAAGCCGGGCGCTGAGGGGCCCAGAAATAAATTACACCGCCATGGAAAAATTAGTACTGGCATTAGTACATGCAAGCAAAAGGCTAAGAAGATACTTCCAAGCTCACCCATCCCCACAGTAATAACAATTCAACCCACAAAAAATACTATCATACCCGGAAGTCGCTGGTCGTATGCAAAAGTGGAGCATCCATTAGGAGAGGTTTTTGTGTATACAATATAGGCCAATAGTACTGTGAAAGGGCAAGTATTTAGCCGATTTTATTGTAGAGAGACTAAGAGGCGGAAGGACCAGGACGACTCCCTCCGCAAAAGAAAAACCGCTCCGCACGTGGACCTTGTTCAATAGGATGGATCATCTTGCGTAGACGGATGCGGAGCAGGAGTGATACTCACGGATCCGGAGGGAGTGGAGTTCACATACGCTTTGAGATTTCAGTTTGAAACAACTAACAACGAAGCAGAATACGAAGCATTGATAGCGGGATTGCGAATAGCGGAAAAAATGGGTGTCAAAAACCTCGAAGTGAATGTAGACTCAAAACTGGTAGCAAACCAAGTAAATGGGACTTACATCGCAAAAGAAACAGACATGATCAAATACTTAGAAAAGGTAAAAGCACGGACCGTACCTTCCTGGTTTCTCAATAAAAGCAATCCCAATATGCAAGAACAAAAAAGGCGGATCACTAAGTAAAATGGCGTCCCACCCAGTTTTTGCCATCCCTCACAAACAAGTGTTGGTGGAGGAATTAAAAGAAAAATCCGTAAACGAAAGAGAGGTGCTCGCCGTGGTAGAGGAAGAAGGGGATACCTGGATGACCCCAATTCATGAATACCTCACGGATGAAACTTTACCAGCAGAAAGGAAAAAGGCAAGGGCGATAAAGCGTAAATCATAACGTTTCGCCATCATCAATGGAATACTATACAAAAAATCCTTTCTAGGCCCATGGCTTCGATGTGTAGGACCTTCACAAGCAAACTACGTCTTGCGGGAAATACACGAAGGCTCGTGTAGCATGCATGCGGGCACACGATCCGTCGTTGCCAAAGCTTTGAGGACCGGATATTACTGGCCGACAATGCACAAGGACGCAAGGGCGCTTATAAAAGCATGTCAGGAATGCCAAGTACACAAACCCGTCCCAAGAAATCCGCAGGAAAAATTGAATCCGATCACATCTCCGTGGCCATTTTACAAATGGGGTATTGACATAGCTGGGCCTTTCCCGGAAGGACCCGGCAAAGTCAAATTTCTAATAGTGGCTATGGATTACTTTACCAAGTGGATAGAAGCAAAACCAGTAGCAACTATCACGGGAAACCAGGTCAAAAAATTCGTATGGGAAAACATAGTATGCAGATTTGGTCTTCCAGGAGAAATCATATCTGATAATGGGAAACAATTTCGAGATAACCCCTTCAAGGATTGGTGTGAAAAATTATGCATTCAACAACATTTTGCTTCCGTAAAACATCCTCAGACGAACGGACTGGTTGAAAGAGCAAACAGGAGTCTGGGGGAAGGAATAAAAGCAAGACTAGGCAAAGAAAACAAGAACTGGTTGGAAGAAATCTCTCACGTACTTTGGGCACACCGTACCATGATCAAATCCAGTAATGGGGACACTCCGTTCTCGTTAACTTACGGAACGGAAGCTGTTCAATCCCACCAAGCGGAAATTGGAATGCCCACTTCAGTGACAGCAGAAGTAGACTGTATGCCGAAAATTATGAAGGCCGTTGAAATCAACTTAATTTGAATAGAAGAAAAAGCGAGAGCAAGCAGCAATAAGAGAAGAAAAAAAGCAAGAGGCAGATGGAAAAATACTACAACACCAAAGTTTTGAAATACAAGCTCAGCCAGGAACTTAGTGTTCGGAGCAACGAAGCAAGCCGTGTAGAAGACACTGGAAAGTTAGGACCTAAGTGAGAAGGCCCGTACGAAGTCACGGAATCACTTGGGAAGGGATCGTACAAGTTGAAAGACCGCGACGGAAGGGAACTCCTGAGAACCTGGAACGTTTGCAATCTCAAGAAGTGTTATATACATAAAATGTAAGCAGCCTAACCATACGGACTCTGTGATGGGAAGAGCATTTTGTATCTTTATTCCATGTAGTAATTTTTAAATATTCGAGTAATAAAATGATTTTGACTTAATGCAAAACGTAAAGATTAGCTACCTTCATCAAGTTGTGTTTGAAATTTTTTATCTAATTGCTTTGCAAGTTATTTATTGGTGATTAAGCCGCGCTCACAAACAACGAGCAGCCTCCATCAATGTTATTCCGTATAACAAAAGGATGAGTAACCTCACAATTTAACTCAAAGTACATAAGAGGTAATTGAAACCCGAGTTACCAGGGAGAATAACCCACAAAATATTCAAACAGACAACCCCCCTAAACTACTAAAGGTATCATACGTGATATAAAAAGGTAGTGGCAACATTTATATATAACAGACGAGTTCAAACTTGGAGTGTTGTAAAAAATGGTTACATACAAAATACCGCAACAAAAAGGCCACATGCGGCCGCGGTGTAAAAAGCACAGCAACAAGCCAAATTGTTAATAGTCATGATGTTCTGATTACAAAAGATCCGCAAGGTCACATACAACCACGGAGGAAAAAACAAATACACTTACAAAACAACATCCCTAAGCAGAGTCCATCCTATCTGGGAAAATGCAAAATCAACCCCCATTTGAAGCATCAACCTTTCCTTCACCCTCTGGTCCCGGAGTAACATTCTTCGGGAACACATTTACTGAATCAGGATTGTCATAATCTTCTACGGAAACCGAAGGACCAGAGTGTGGAACAATTACCACGGTAGATAACACATTGGTAGCAGGAACTTCAACCGGCGGCTCAATCAAAGCCTCAGCGGATAAAGGATCATCGATGGAGACCAAACACAACATATCAAAAATGGGGGGGAACGTTTTCCAACAACAGATCTTTCCATCTTCCCCACGCCGTCCACAGCAATATCCAAAGAGCCAACAAACAATGCTGCTTTCCAATAACGATCCCTTCTGTTTATGAATAACGGGAAATCATTAGCTGCTCAACATCGGGTTGAAGATCAGTCATACCTAAGGTCTCAGCCACGGCATCGTCCAAACGGAGAAGATCCATAATATCCCACGTGCTGGCATCCTTCTTATTGGAAAGCTCCTGAAGAAGCGGAAAGTTCAGGTCGCGGAGATCACGGATAGCAGAATTAAAATCAGCCTCCGCGGAGGGAATATAGGCTTCAAGATCAGTTAAACATCTGCCAGCTTGTCCGTGCTCAATCCCAGCGGCTAGGCCCTCCTGCATTCCTTTCTCTATGGCACGGCCAAAAGCATGTCCAAGAGCCTCCATATACTCGGTTGAATTAAGACACTTAACCACAAGAAGTTTCATCCCATGAGTTAGTAACCATCTTCGCCCCGCAACGAAACGACGTTGAAGGAGGTGGCAGATGGAGACTCACTTGAAGCAGCATGCAACAACTGGTGAAATCAGCATCAATCTCGGCTAACCTAGTCTTGAGAGGTCTCATAAGGTCGTCTTGATATTCATCTAACTGTTTCAAGTTTCCCTCATACATCTCCAGCTTCTCACGGAGATCCGTGGAAGAAATCTCCAGCTCATGCACCTAAAAAATACATGTATATATGAGGGGAGGAAAATGCAAAATTATGAAGAAAACAGCTAAGGACGGAAAACTATACCTGATTAAAACAAGATATTGGTTCTAAATAACTTCCCAAGGAAAGAAGAGGATGCTCCTAAGTCAGAAAGCTCATGATCCTTTTCAGCAATAGTAGATTCAAGGCTCGTCACTTTTAACTTTAAAGAATCACATTCTTGCTCAAGAAGGACATTGTGTTCCTTGGTGGAAGCAACTTCGCCTCGAAGTGAATTCTTAGTGGCCTCAAGAATGGAAACCTGAGCACGGAGTTGGGCTACTTCCACAGACTCCTCCTTTGCCTTAAGCAATTAGGACTTCAAGTCTTCAATCTCATTATCTTTCGCCCCCAACAAACTATCCTTCTCCTCCGAAAGAGATCTCTATTTCCTCTTCTCCAAAATATTATACTCCGCACGCATCCTCACCTCGGAGCTCAAACTTAAATTACGTGCGGCTAATACATTGAACTCTGTAAATAATTGCTCATGCTCCATTCCACGAACAGTTTTGAAGAAAGCAGGAGGAGTGAAGTGATCAATCATATTGGCACACAAACGCCCATCATTAAGCTCAAAACCCTTGGTTACCGTCCACTCAGGAACATAGATTTCCTCTAAACCAGTACCCATAGCCTCTTCCGCTCGAATGCTCCCGGCATCAAAACCACTACCTGACCTCCCGGTAAAAAGACTAAGAGTACGACCCGTCTTCTCAGATGAGCTAGAAGAACCAAAAATGGACGGATGCGGTGCACTCTTATCTTTGCTGACATCAGCAGGAATAGCAATGGTGGTAGCAATAGTAGCAACAGTGGTAGCCTCAGTCATAACCGGAGCAGCAGACCTGACAAGAGAATCAACTTCAGGATCCGCAGATTTAGCGCCTGAGTGATGAGAAGAATCAGAGAGGACTACGAACCTTGCGGAGGGGCCTACAGTTCGCAAGGAAGGACCCGACCAAACGGAGTCAGTTACGGTCTCTCCGCCCCCTCCAGAGTGAAGCTTGTCACGGAGGAAGTAATAAAGGTAAGGTAGGAAAGCTGTAACACCTTGTTCTACCCGTAAGCGAGAAAAACTTGAGCAACCTGTTAAGAACACTAGGAGACTTACCTCCAGTAGCGGAACCACCAGTAGTCCCATAATCAGCTCTTAATCTTTTGGGTGGATGGGAAGCGGCAGGCATTCTTTCACTTCCACGGGTTACTCTCTTTTTCTTTGAACGTTTGGGTACAGGAATTTCAGTTTCAACAGGCTCAGTGATAGGCACGGTTGGCTCAACATTATCCTGGTTAGGGTTATGAGAGCATACCTTAGATGAGAGCCTAGGTGCTCTTTATATACTCACCAAACCCTAATGGGCTTTGTCCCATTAATTAGGTTAATACCCGAGAGGCCCCACCATCATTTAGTAACTAGTGGGCCCACCTCATGATTATGACTCGTCCGTAACGGGTGTTATAGATACCTGCGCACGTGTGCGCTAGTTGGGCCTCATGGGCCTAAATCCTCGTCGTGATAGCCCATATGTCATGGGCTCCTCCAAGGGCAGTACCATTCGGGCCTTGGAAACCCATATTGATGTCGCTATGGCCCATTCATCATGGGCCTAGGTATGAGTACTATTCGCGGGTCGGGTTCATGACCCGAGATTGGACTATACGTCATCACGCACCACTAGGAAAAATTTTAAGTTTGTTATACAATGTTAAAGGTATGTTTGTTTTTGTTTAATTTTTGTTTTTTAATTTGTTTTGTTTATATTTGGTTGTTTAATTTAGGTTTTCTTTTCTTGTTTATGTTTGGTTAACACCACAGCCTGAGAACCACAGCTTCTGACCAACATCACAAGTGACCCATTACCATCTCCTAGGACAAATTTGGTTGGTTTGGCCTGTTTTTTATTTAATTTTGTTTGCGTTTGGTTAGCACCACAGCCCGAACACCACCTTTCTTCCACTCTCTTTAATTGTGCGTATAAAAGTAGCGGAACAGACTAACATCAGGTTCAATATTGCAAACGCGGCACAAGATTTCAAAATGAGAAACCTTGGCAGATCCAAACACGGATAATTGGGAAAACGGAATGCGGAAATGGGTGAGAACAGACACGAAGAAGGTAGAAAATGGAATACGGTAGTTGGCATAATCGAAGAATCGGGTGTACATTCCAATTTTACCAGTTGGTCTTTCATGCATAGTGGCATCAGAGCTTGGTAGTTGAGGATGAACTTCCTCGGGAACAAAATATTTGGCACAAATGGCATCAAGGTGTTCTTGTGTAAGAACACATTTGAGAGATGTAATACTGCCCATAATAAAAGAGAAGCAAAGAGATTAACCTGAATAAAAACGAACTGGTAGAATAGGGGAGGCTGTGCAACTAAGAAAACCTTGGAATTTATCAACAATGGTGGAAGAATGAAAGAGATGAAAAAAGAAACAGTAAAGCATGAATCGACTATTTATACCCATGGTATATTTAAGTCAAGAGACGGTAGGATGATGACGCGTGCCAAGACACTTCCTAATCAACGGTGCAAAGATTGAGTAAAAAGATGATGATAACAGCTGGATATGGGACCCAGGCGGTCAAATCATGCAGAAGATAAAGGGACACGAAGAGTCCACGTTACCAACGACAAACTGCCAAAAACGGTACAAAGAACGCGGAACAGGGCAGGAGTAAACGAAAATTTGATCACGGAACCTTAAGTCTAGCAACGCTCACCGCACGCTATAATTGTACCACGTACAGTAAGCAAACTAGACTGGGGGGACTTGATGACGTATAATATGAGCACCAAGCTTACTGGGCTTAGTTCATAATATACGCATATGGGCCCAGGCCCAATACAATAAATAGCCGGACTGCTAAGCCTGACAAGGGTCATGCTCCGGATATTCCAAAGACGCATGTGAGTATCTTCAAAGCCGCACCTGTTGCATCTCCGCGGACAAACACTGACCGCGGAAGAACACTCGCGTCCGCAAACACGATTACACGTGGACCCTTGCCTGACAAGGGACCCACTCCGGCCACCAACAGTTACAAGCGAAATACTATGGAACCCTAGTATTGGGCTTGCCTATAAATAGGGGTCATTTCACACCCCAAAAAGGTACATTCTGTCTAATCATTAATACACACATACTCTGACATTCTCTGACAAAAATGTGTACTTACTCTCACGCCGAAGCTTAATCGCGGGGTCTGCCCTGCGGTAAGGCTAACGGTTTACTCTTATTTGTGCAGATTATCTCTTCATCACTTGGATTAGTGCAAGATCTACGTCACAACCCATTTATTGGCCCAGCCCGATAAATAATATAGACCCATATTCACCCCCATACACGGTTTTTATACTAACAAGCAGTAAACAATAAGCTAGAACTATAAGCTATAAGGCCTAATCTAGGGACAGATTATGCTGAAAACTCAAAACATGCTGACCAAGGCTACACATTAAACAAGATAAGCTATAATAAGACTAAATAACCAATAATAAGCAGAAAATAAAAGCAAATAAGCAATCTATTAAGCTAATCAGTCAAAAAGCTAAAAAAATGAAATAGGAAGAGTACCTTTGTCCCAGCTAAACAAGGACTTAACTGCTCATTTAGAGCTTAAATCTACAAGCTAACTTATAAATAAGCTAAGAATAAGCCCCATAAGCCTATCTAAATCTGGCTTATCTTCCTATTGGCTTATTCAATAATTTTTGGTGAATTTGAGTGAACTGCTTATTCAGTTATGTTATAGGCTAACTTAACTGAATAAGGATTAGCTTATTTTATAACAAGGGCTTA